>WEIU01017017.1:287548-339436 GCA_013389925.1 Aegithalos caudatus | reverse complement strand
AAAAAAAAAAAAAAAAGGAAGAATTTAGATGACGAAACCATTTGAGTTTGTATGGTGTAAACAAAGCAGACAGCAATACCAATTAAGGAAAAAATTGCAAAATTCCTGAGATGCTTGATCCCCTAGTTAAGCCACAGCTCATGCCCTTTTTGCCTGTAGTTATGGGGTATGTAAACAGAGTACAATTCAATATGAATTACCAGACCAACCTCTAAAATACCTGCTTTGCCTTGACACCACCAAAACAGTCTCACTTGTGGACCATGACACAGGATATTTGGATTGTTACAGCTGCATCCCATTTGGCATCCATCCTGGCTGCTTAAAGGAGAGTTTCATCAGTGAGAGCTCTACACTCACTCAGATGCTTCCAGGACCTGATGTTGTATTACTGTCCTGTGTCACGGAGATAAGATAGTTCAGAGTTAATATCTGTGTCCTCTTTCCTGTAGGCTCTTGGTTTGACTTGATCTATGATATATACCCCTGCTTCCTATTGCTTCCCTAGCCATTTTTAGAAAAGCAAATATTACAGAACCCTTAATTTATGTAAATGCATGAGACAAAAATAGAAATAGGGAAAATGAAGTCAACAAATTCATGCAAATAAGGCAAATTGTTTTAAAAGACAAAAACATGCACTTACCTGAAAATGAACATGTGCCTAGGGCGGTTTTGTGTTCTCCTCATAAGAGATCAAATTATTTTTCTTATCCTTCAGTGTTGTTCAAAGGATTTTTTTCCCATCTTTTTTTTTTAATTCATCTCTAAGAAAGAGCCTAATTCCTATAATTGTATGCTCTTAAAGAAAAAGATGATGAAGTTCAATGGCAGGTATATTTAGATTGGAAAATAGTCCACTAGAATTGCCACAAAATGAAAGAATATTTTTACCTGTATGTACATATCTGCATCCATATATATATACTAGTTCCTTCCCAAGTAGTATGAATGTTTCTTGGCTTTTTATTCTTGTATGATGTGAGGGAGATTAACATATATTTATAGAAAATATCAAGATAAATTATTGATAGGTATATTAACCTTCTGGCTCTGCTTTTTAGCTCCAGTGAGAAAACAAGCAATCTTTTCCTGATGATTCCATATTTATCAGGATTCACAACTTCACAACCATGTTCTTACAGCTTTCTTCACTGGAAGTTTTCTAGTGCTCTGCATTTTATAGGAAATCATTTGACTCTCCAGAAAGTCCCTGTCCTAATTTGTTGTAGCTAAATTCTGTCTTAATCTGTTTTATCAGCAGGCTGACTGGCCAGGTCTGGTTTTGGTTTGGGTTTTTTTTTTTTTTTTTTTAGGGGGGGGGGCTGGTGTTGGGTTTGGTTTGGTTTTTTTTCATCTCTTTTATCATTCAGTCCATTAAACTTCTGCATTCTCAAATCTGGCCCCAGGGACTCCAGTTACAATATCTTCACATCCTTGGGAACATCTCTCTGCACCTCCTTGGAATATTCTTAACACTAAAAATGATACCATGTATCCCTGCCCACCACGTACATAAAATTAACACTATTTAGCTTCCAATTTAAAATGTTCCAATTTAAATAGTAAAATCATCTTTTCCCAAGGAATGGCGACATGGCAATCTTTCCCTGTGCCTATGGACTCAAGTTAGCAGCTGGAATGCTGGAGTCAGCATTTCATTCCATGAGAGTGAATAACATCAGATCTCCAGAGATTTCTTAACTGACCTTCAAAACACAAAGTCTAGCTTCCAGCAAACTTAAAGTAAACATATTTCTCTAGAGATTAGGATCAAAGCACAAGGAAAACATTCTACTTAACTGCGTGGCACTTGTACCATTACTTATTTGTTGGAGCAAGGATAAGTAGTTCTGGGCGAGACAAGATTGCTTTTTTGGTTGCATTTTCTAATGGTAAAAGTTGTTCCCAAAAGTTACCCATACCTTTGCCGAAAGGTTTGCAAAAATCTTCATTCTTTTGCATACCATTGCTGCTTCATTCCCAAACATGGTCTTTTATGATTATTCATGTTCAAACTCTGAAGACTTTCTGAAGAAAAGTCTTGGGCAACTTGAGCATTTTACTAGAGGAGCAGGACACCCTCAGGATTGGACTCTGTTCTTGGGGGTACTTTTTTAAAGTGCTCAAGCAACAGCTCCCATCTGTAGAACAGGATTAATAGCACTTTCCTCCCATATCCGTATAGATATGGGGGTTAGAAGGATAATTATGTTGAAAAATCCATAGGTCTGAAGTATTACAGTAGTGAGTCTTGTTTGTGCAAACAATCCAGACTTCCTGGAACAGACTGACTTCCTGGGGAAAAAAAAAGCAATAACCAAAAGAACTACTTTTTAAAGAAAATAACTTGGTATAAAGAGTTTTTGATAGCTTAAAAACCTGATTGACGTTCATTAGAATGAAAAAACAGACACGTTTCTACAAATATGGGAAACTATTTGTTGGTGAGGTTTGTGTAACAAAAATGCATTATGAGTAACAAAACCTTTAATGAATAACGTGTTTGGATTTTGCTGTTGCCACTTTTAGGCTGAGATGAAACTCTGTCAGGAAGCAGGAGTACTGATCCAGCAAGGAGGGGATCAGAATGGTGGTTCACTCAGGGTTATCCTCCAAGGCAATTCATAGCTTTAATTCCCACTAAAAAAAAAAAAAAAAATGAAAATCCTCTGAAACCCAGTTTCAAGCCTGTCCTGTGACCTTGACTATTGAGCACATTTAATCACCAATTCTCCTTTATTGTGTCCTTAGACACCAGTTTATATTTCTTCCCCAACACAGACCAAAATGCACAAAACTTAACCTTGAATTTGGTCATGATTGTGATTGTGCATTAAATGCACTGAGGTCTGCCTGGTTTTTATATGTCGTGTTCTGTAAATGTACAAGCTGATGGATATAATTTTCTCATATAAATGGTCTTATTTGTTACACATTCAAATCTCTGTCTAATCTTAAGGAAATGGAAGTCCAGATTCAAGCCCTGTTATATTGTTTTTCCAAGGATACAACATAAAACATATCAGAAATATTTTTAAGAAAGCACGTTTCCCACTGATCTGAGTTCCAGATTATTTCATTTCCTTACTACACCCTGTCTTGGCTGTCACAAATATTAAGGGTACTAAGAAATACTGTATATCAATTCAACTCTGAAGAGTTTCAATTTACAGGAGCAACAAGTTTTCCAATCAAGTCATTAGTTATGGTCTGAAATAAATATGACAGCCTCTCTCCCTGTCCCCTTTCCACTGTTTTACTACTACACTTCCCAGAACAGATTAATAAATGCCTGACCTTATGCATTGGTGCCAGTGGAAACCTGCAGTAATTGTTTTTTTCTCACAGCTCAAACAACCATTTTGGTTTAGAGCTTACCAAAGCAGAAATCCAGAAAAAGATTTTATGTCTTTTCAAAACTGTGGGGTTTAAAACCATGGGTATAAGACAGTCAGTGAATGTATAAAAACAAAGTACGAGGGCATAAGATTCCCAGGTATTGGGTTTTATCTTATATTCCTTAAGGGTCCAGCCTGTTCGGATTAGTGGCTATAATAGCAAGACACAGCACATTCCAGAGTGTCTTGCAACTCAAAAGGGTTTAATAAATGAACCAAAATGATACAGAAACAAAAGATATAAACCACAGGGAAATCCTGCGCCTTGTACAACACCCAGAAAATGCCCTCAGTTCAATTGTTCTGTGCCTTTTTCTACTCAATGTCCAAGGATGGTCCTGTTTGAAAGTTCCCAATGGGGAACCCTACAGGGTTTGACTGATAGGTGGAAGGTCCAACCAGTGTTTCCCTTTTGGCATTCAGCCAACCACAGACAGACATGTACAGAATTTTCCAGGTGAATCTCCTAATAAGTAAATCAGCAACCCAAAACTTTTTCCTAATATAGAAACACCTTCCTAAGTATAGGAAGTGCATTAATACACGAGGATGTAAGTATGAGTGGACTAGATGTAGGCTTTGTCATGGATAAGAATTCCCTCAAATCTTGTCTTCTGTATGCTCTTCCTTATTTTCATGCTTTGCATCTTGTTAAGAGAAACTAATTTTCCCTGTTGTTCAAAGTGCTAAAATTTCAGCTTCCCAAAGTCACTGACACGTAAATATTTTAGGGGACCTTCCCAGTTGTTTTCAACTCCTCTAAAATTTGTGACTGTTGGTGCTGGCTGCAGCTACAACCATTGAGTTTAATGAAGAGTGCAGTCCAATGAGCCCAGCAGGTGTTTGGAGTTGCTTCACTGTGAACTTTCTAGTTTCTTCTTCCTTCATTTCCAAGATTCAAGACCCAATTTTAGCAAAGTGGTGATGATCCAATCAGCCATAAGAAGACTGAAATAAATATTCATCTCCACAACACTTAAAACATTCACTATTGCAGATCTATAAGCAGATGAGGTTTGGATGCTTGTCCAAGCCTTTTTAGCCTGAAAAACTGAAGGATGGGAAATTCATACAACTGACTCTCAATAGATTTGTGGTATTTCCTGCACTTGTCTGACACAGAAATATAAAATATCTCACATTATTTTGTACTGCCAACATGGAATCTGGCAATAAAGAAATATGTAAGAAAAAACAATCTTTTCCAATAACAACAAGGGAAACTTTCTTTGAGTTCTGATTTAGTTTGACTTATGATTTAGTTTATTTTTATATATATTTTACTCTTTTTCTCTCCAGGGGAATTTGTGTGACTTTACCATGCCAACAAATATTAGCAGCACAGTTGGGATAATGCCAAAACCAGTCATATATCCTGGAGTCCCTTGTCTTTTGTCTGTTAGGTAGATGTGGGGGTATTTTGAAAAGGAAGGAATGAGCAGAAAGACAGGAGTATCAAGAGAAAGTCAGAAAGGCACTACAAAGTGCCTGCCTCTTCTCTTTGGTCTTTTAACTCTGTAGTTGGTTTCATTTCTGAATTATTGCTTCTATCTCCATTACCTGGTTTCTGGATGAACCATATCTCAGAATCCAGTACATAATGTAAACACCTCCAGTGGTTGTATGTAGAGAATGTGAAGATGGCCTCATTTTCAGGGATCTGACCTGAAAGTGTTTCAATAAGCTGAAGCATCCCTCTTGCTCCCCATCATGCAGGTAATACAATTCACAGTGTATGTTGTTAAAGGCTACCATTTTATTGTATAACAACCCAGCATTAAGAGACCCAGGGCACTGCAAATGACCAGGAAATGCCTGTCTGACTTTCACAGGTAGTGCAGCATTACTTAGTATTTGAGCAAGCAAATGGTCATACACTGAATTACACGATTTTCCCATCTTTTTCAGATCAGGTGGAGGGCCCCAGCAGGATGACCAGCAGTCACACAGACTGCCATTTCTGCCTGCAGTCTCTCCGTGGCAGGAAATACGCCCTAAGAGAAGAAAATGCTTACTGTGTTCCCTGTTATGACAGCCTGTACGCCAACCCCTGTGAAGAGTGCAAGCAACCCATCCAGTGCAACTCCAAGGTAAATCTAGCTTGCACTTTTTGTTCCTTGTTAAATCATACACAAATCAAATTTCTTTAATGGCAGCTTTGATATCCACCCCTTTGCCTATCCCTCTATTGTTGAAGGGGCCTAAGCATTGCTGTTGTACATCCACACACAGCAAAATGAAACAGTGCTATTTTCCCTGAATAGGAAAGCTCTGGTATCAAAGATGAGGAAAGCTGCATATCCCCCAAGCATACAGCAAGGTTGTGGTATATGTGTGGACCTCAGCTAGGCTCCATCCTTCACCTCCAGTCACTCACTGGCTGCAGAACCTGCACAGTGCTGGAGGGTTGATAGGGTGGGTGGTGTAATTCAGTGTATCAGGATGATTGACACCTCAAAATTTCTGAGAGAGGTTCATTGAGAAAATATTTTGAGCATTGAATAAATTACTTTGACTGTAGGTGTTGACAAGCAGATGCTAAGCTGAGAAGACAACATGTTTATAAGTTGCATATTCTCTCTCTCTCATTTGGAAATTAAATATTTTTTAATTCCATGCTTACCTTGCTCATCTCACAGATGGCTCATTAGTGGCAGTGTTTCTGATCCTGTCTTTCCTTTCACTTCTCCATTTTTTACAATATTAATTAATAATTCAAGTTCCTCTGTGGTCTTTGACAGGGTTTCTAGTACCTCATACTTCAATTTAGAGCATGTATACTTGACTTTAAATTTTAAGATCAAATGAAACCTATCAAAAAGCATTTGTTTTGCCAAGTTCACTGTGTACTGGTCACCTTCTCCCCATGCTCTCCTTGCCTATGTTCCTTAGAAATAGAAGGACAGAAAGTTATTAAAATAAACCTCTTGGAAAGCTTTCCCAATCCAAGCACTTCAAAGCACATTGTCTGAGCACAGGAATCATCCAAGGAAAATGCTGATTTGTATGAGACACTCCTCAAACTCTCATCAGTACTTCACTCACAGCAATGTTGAACACGTAGAACCAGCCAGGAGAACATATGCTTTAAGTTCACTTAATTTCACCTTTAAAATTAAAAATTAAATAAGTGACAGGATTGCTGTTGTTGAGGATCATAAACAAAAAGCCGTGTCTTTGGACTGAGGGAAAGGAAAAAATGGGAGAAAAAAGCAGTTACGTGGTAAGAATGGAATGCACCTGGCAAGAGATATCTAGAAAACTGGAACACAGAGATCTACAGATGATTGTCTCACTTCTGCCAAGGGACTAGAGCTTGGTTTTCTTTCTCTCCTCCTCACCCAGTCTTTGTCTCAGGCTGCTAGGGGCTGACAGCCTAGTTCCTGCCAGGTTCAGAATGCTAACTAAAGCAAATGAAAGTGGTAAGTGTTCAGCACCTCCTGGAACGAAGCATGGTTATTTCTTTCATTTTTAGCTCTTTAAAAGGCAGGAACATGATAAAGGAGAACAATGAGATCGGATTTGTGCCCTTTTATGTTTCGTACTTATAAAACAGCCCTGGAAGGGTTTATTTTTTAAGCTGGGAGGCGTTTTGAAGGTGAATTTTTCCCTTGCTTTTCTAACTGTGGAAAAGTTAAATCTGCTGTTTGGTCTTTTTTCAAATTCTTGGTCAGCATCTCATACACAGACTGTTAGCTCTTTCATCCCTTAAGCCCCCTGAGTCTTAAACAAATATTTTTTTCTGCCAAGTTTTCAGGGGGATTTATATTAAACATAAACAACAGCAATGATTAATCTTACTAATAATCATTTTGTTCTCAATGAGGTTTAATTGCTTGTTTTCTGACATAACTTATCATTATGTCATGTCAGCTGGAAGAAAAAGTAGTGACATTGAAAACACACAAGGTTCATTTCAAATTCTATAGAATATGGGCTTCCTCTCCAGTAGTCTGTGCACATTAAAAATGTTGATCACTTGTTTCCCCTTGAAAGACAACTGTAATGTATAATGTGATTCTTCCAATAAAAACACACCTCTGCATTACCTCAGGAAGGACATTCTGCCAAAGCAGCTCTTAATGGCCTCTGCAAGGGATCTACACAATAGTGTGACATTAAGTACCTACACCTTTCCTGAGCACACTTCTGCTTGGATCCACCACTCCAATGCTTTTCGTTTTTGTTTCAGTTCTGGAAGGAACTGAAGGATAAAAGCACTCTAAATAAATGTTTTCATTAACATGACCTTACTTTCTCCAAGGATCTGGCCTACAAAGGCCGCCACTGGCATGAGGGTTGCTTCAGGTGTGCCAAGTGCAGTCGCTCACTTGTGGAGAAACCATTTGCTGCCAAGGACGAGGTCCTGCTGTGCACGGAGTGCTACTCTGATGAGTATTCATCCAAGTGTTTTCATTGCCAGAAGACCATTATGCCCGGTAAGACAAAGGCCCTTTGCTGAGAAATGGAACCACATTTTTAATAATAACCACCTCCTGAGTAACCAAACTATAAGGTCCTTGACTTTCAGGGCAGCTTTGAGGTGACTACTCTTCCTTTGTGTGTAGTACTCTCCCAGCAGTGGGGAGCAGGCAGGCAGACACTTCTGATCTATTACTGACAAGTATTATGAATCCTTATAAAAATATTAAGAGTACAATGCAGGGTATAATGTGTTGATGTGATGTCCTTGATTCTGTTTCAGTTCTTAGGAAGCATATCCCACTGTGAGCAAAGGTAGACAAACTGAGCTGTTGTGAGCAGGAGTGCCAGATTAGACAAGTCATATGCATGTTTTCCACATTGACCAGACCCTGTGCTTGTGTTCTTTATACTAGTGCTTTCACTAAGAAATATTTTTTTGTTTAAATTGTCAAAACATGAAAATTTGCCTTCTCAATAGCAGAATTTTTGCTAAAATGAATACAAGTCCATTTTACAATATTGTCCATGTCTACAATAGCCTTACTCCCCGCCATTAGCAACCTTGAAAATTCTGCACTTTCCACTGTACTGCTTCTCAGCTTTTGATTGTCTGTTCAGGACACATTCTAGTCTTTTCATTCCTACCACATGAGTAAAGCTCACACAGCAGAGTGATTACCCAAAAGCTGCCTCTTCACAGGCATCTGAGAGAAGCCACAGCACCATTTGTTGCAAAGGGAAGCTGCTTGCTTAGGAAAGTGTGCCCTAACTTTTGGAACAGAGAATATCAGTAAATTGGCAGTGACATTGGAATTCTATTTTTCAGTATATCTTAATGCCAAACAGTAAGATCCAGGCTGTGCAAAATTATAGTATTATTATTGATACTAGATTATTCATGCAGTATTCAACCTGTAACACTAGTTTGTATTTTTACAGTTTGTTTCCTTTTCATTGCAAGTAAAATCTGCATTAGTGGAAACAAACATTGAAACAATATAGTTGTGTTCATTTTTAAGAATAATAAACTGCTTAAATTTAAACTTTTACAGGATTACTTAAATACTAAAACATTTTAGGAACTTTAAACTATTTAAATAATTTACAAAAATGTTGTCAAATAGGCACACCTCACTAGATGCAATAAAAAAGTGCCAGAATACACTCAGGTTTGCATTATTATTTTCTGGTGTATATCCATGCTGCTTGTTTTGTCACAGAGTCTAAATCCTTGTAGCAAGCACCTGAAGGTGTGAGAGACAGTGTAACAGTGGCAAGGGAATGCCAGCCAGTCTCTGTATCATTAACTTCCTTCTCATCAGTTTGTCAGCTCTGTGTTGAAAAGACCTAGTTGTGAAAGACAGTGAAATTAGCCTTCTGATCACTGGGATGAAACTGCAAACCTTTTGTGTCTAAATATAACCAGTAGTTTCTCCATTGGCCCCACAGTTCAGGGAACAGGTACAGTGGGATTAATAGGTTATAGCAGCAATCCTCTTCTTCATGTGGAAGAAGAAAGGATGGTAAAGCACCTTGCACCTCTCTGTGCAGTCTGATGCTACCTACAGGTAGGAAGTTATGGATGGAGATCCACCGGAAAAACTGCTCCCAGATATATGTGCATATCTTATACTTATGTTTCTACATCAAGATAGGGCACCTGTACAGAGAGATAAAAGCTCTGAAACTCTGACAAACATTTAACTGAGTCACTTTCTGTCCTTGTGCTGTATCAAAAGCATCTAATTAAACATGAGAAAAAGAATCGTTGGTCTAGGACAGGAATGATGAGCTAGGAGAAGGCCATGTAATGTGCTGTATCACAGAAAAAATATTTACTTTTAGAAAGTTACCAATTTAGGCTGACTAAGGTAAATAATGCATTTTAAAGTGGAGGGGCCTTAGTTTAAGAAGATTACCCATTTTGATTTTTTCAGGTTCTCGTAAAATGGAATTTAAGGGAAGCTCCTGGCATGAATCCTGTTTTGTTTGCCAGTATTGTCGGCAACCATTGGGAACAAAACCATTAATCACCAAAGACAATGAGAATTACTGTGTGCCCTGTTTTGAGAAGCAATTTGCTCACCATTGCTACGCTTGCAAAAAGGTAATTAAGCATACAATGCAAAAAATGTCCTAATGAGACAATATTGCTTGTGGGAGAACGGGCTGGATCATGTGAAGTGTGTGGTGAACTAAGAGTAAGATCAGAGCCTTCCCATTGACATTGGATACTGAAAGCCAACTGCAACAGTGTCTATGCTTTTTAATCTAAGACTGATTATATCTGAAATAAACTTACTTGCCAAAGCAAATGCTTTGGGCTTCTTTAGTTATCGATTGTGATTTTTAGAAAAGGTTAAATAAAAAGTTATTAAAAAGTTCTAAGCTATATAAAACCCTTCTTTCCTGAAGATCTCTGATTTTGCCTTGGTAAACAGGCCTCTCTTTCCATCATTTTTCAGATGTATTCATATGCATAATTAGCTACCTGAACTGCGCAAATAATCCACAATCTTGGCTATTTTTTCTTGAAATGTATCAGGCAATTAGCAGATCAAGTAACATTCAATTGTGATAACACTAGTCAGGAGTCCCACTGATCCCCATGATGATACCCTTTGGGGTACAAGAAAGCTTGATTTTATTTGTTTTTTTTCCCCCAAGTGCAGGTAAATTAATTCTTTCCTCCCTCAATTTCTTATGTTTTAAGATTGTCTCTTGTTGATGAAAATACTCAATGCATCATGGTATTCTAGTGTGATACTTTTCTCTAGGGAAATGTTTTAAGTTGCTTTTTATGGCAGAATTTTACTAATTCTTTAGTACCTGCATCTCTCTGGAAGCATTTCTTTTATTCCCTTCATCAAATAACTTATAATTTCCTGTAGTTATGTAATGATTACTTGTAAACCTCTAGCTCTGACAAAAGCTTTTTATTTCAGAAAAACATGCTGCCTACTTTTTTCTTCCGTAGTTAAACTTTAGAAAGTACTTTTATATATTCTCATGTCTCTACATCTAGCCTTTATTTTGCATTAAATAAACACTCCTACATGAAATAATCAGGATTTGCTTCTTAAAAATTCTAGGAATGCAAACAATCCCCGTACATAATGGCTAAAACCATTTTACTTCTGAAACTTGCACCAATTCCCATATATGATAATTGAGCCCAAAGTGATGAAATTGCCAAACCAAATCTTGAATTTTCCTGTCAGCAATTTTTAGATATTAATGAAAAAGCAAATGAAACCACAAAGTAGCCCAAAACTGAAATGTTGAAGGGATCAGAAACTATTTAAATCACTTTATTTCTTGACATGACCCAATATTATTCTTTATTTTCCTGAAACTGTATTCCCCAGGAAAATTTGATGATATCACTATTTTTACTTAAGTTTCTTCAACTTTTTATCCTTCTGTTCCAACAGTATTCATTCATTCATTTTTTCATTCATTCATTCCCTTTCATGTGACTTGATAGTAGAAACACTATCTTACAGCCCATCTTTATCTTTATAAAATTTTCTCTGTACAGTCTCTCAAAAATTCTGTGAAACCATCTCTATACCACACATATGGGAGCCAAAGAACAACTCGAAATTCCCCTCTTCAGAAATAACCAGTGCAAGGCTGTGAGGGAATTGCTGGGAAAGAGAAGTTGATGACACTGATAAACATGATTTTTTTTTCTTCTAACCATGTAGATCTGCTTTTTGTTTTACTTCTGTTTCTTTACTGTCTTTCTTCCCATTTAAAATACTGTTGCAGTTGATAAACAGCAAAATACTGGTTGGAGATTAACTCAGTGATTATCTCAGCATCAATTCTCTCATCCACTGCCTATCACTGAGAATTTCTCTTGTGAGAGCATGCCTGATTCTAAACACTTATCTACAGTACAATAGAAAAATTTCATTTAAAGATAACATATTTATTACAATGTGGTTATACTGTGATAGAAAATCAAATACCAAACCAGCAGCATGTGGAGTTCAACTGCAGGTTAGTTAAATGGATAATCCAGATGAAAAAAAGTTGATGTGACCACCCTCACTTCTCCTGTGCATATTGGGAGAAAACAAGTGGAAGTACTTAGGAAGGATTGGACAATCCTTCATGATTCACACCTTTGTTTCTTTGCTCTGTCCTTGTTTGTCAATACATTAGGTTATAACTTCTGGAGGAGTGACCTACCATGACCACCCTTGGCATAAAGAGTGCTTTGTGTGTGCTGTGTGTAAAACTCAGCTGTCTAGACAGAGATTCATTTCCAAAGATGAGTACCCATACTGTGTAGACTGTTTCAGCAAATTGTACGCCAAGAAGTGTGCTGCTTGCAAGGAACCTATTACAGGTGAGTCTCGTCTGCTAGAGGGGGCAGAAGTGAATCATCAGTCTCCTCTCAAAGAAGACTTTTGCTTTAGAAAAAAACATTAAAAATACTCCCATCACAATGAAAGACTGAAGGAGTTAACTATCTGAGAGACTCTCCCTGTGTCACATGTCCTGTATCTTGCTAGGACATACTGATCACAAATGTTCCCTAACTGCTGAGGAGATGTTTCTTGTGCCCAAAGGAGTTCCTCCATTGTTTGATGCAGTGTTTTCTGTAGTAAAATTCCTTCTTAAGAATACTAAAAAATGTGGGGTTTTTTGCTCTGTCCAGAACAGTACACACAAGCCCCTCTGTGATTTCTTTTTGTTTTTAAATGCAAATGTGATCAAACTGAACACAGATGAACTGCCTGTTGGTAAGACACACCTGTCAAATTAGAAAGCTTGCCAAATGCAGCAGGGATCTATTTCATCCTTGTATACTTATATATGATTTCCAGTTAGACATATATGTCACTGGCCCATGATAGCTGAAGTTTTCTGCATTTTAATCCTATCATGTGTGGAGTCAACTGTTGAAAAGTACTGCTGATGCATGCTGCATATGTCATTGGACAAAGAAATTGATGAATATCCAATCACATGTGAATGATTTAAAAAGAAAACAAACTATAAAACAACAAAAACAACATAAAATCTATTCAAATTCTCCCAGTCCTCAAGATTTTATTCAGATTTAATTCTAATAATTCTCATAGGAATCTCATTATCTAGTAATTTCCGAAAGAATCCATCTTGAAGAAACTTAATTATTAAATTTCATTCAGAGTTGTATAGAAACAATATGTTTTGACATATTGCAAATAAATTTCATGAGAGTTCATTGGGAAGATCAGCAAACCTGAATCATTCTGATGATTTATCATTCTGATAAATTGTGTTCAGATCTCATAATGGGGTATGCAAACAAGAGACTTGTAGCTTTGCCTGAAATACTTCCCACTGTTTAAATTTTAAAGTTATTTTTTAAATCAGCCAATAAAGAATATTTCACACTATGGATTTTTGTTAATTTTTCCGTTTGCTATGTGAGTGACAACCTAATCACACATCAGAAATTCATCTGTTACATTACTGAACCATGTCCAAAAATACTGTATTCAGATCTTCTTTTTTGTGATACTCTTTTTCAGCTCTTGGAGGTGCCAAATACATCTCATTTGAGGAGCTTCAGTGGCACAGGGAATGCTTTAACTGTGCTAAATGCTCCGTCTCCCTGGTGGGCCAGGAATTCCTCACTCAGCAGGATGACATCCTTTGCCACAAGTGTGGCTCTGCTTCATAGTTCTGTAGAAACTGGTGCATTATTCTCACTTTGTAACAATGTAGTTCATTGGTCTGCTGTAAGAAAACCAGATAAAAGGTACTACAGTTATTTAGGCATTCAAGTAACTTTCCAAGAGCAGTTTAACTCCACCACGGTTCTCAACTGCTTATAAACAAAAATTAAACAATCATCCCAAACTGGTTAATAAAATGATGCAGAAAAGATTTGTATATATTTTAAGCCTAACTCCAATATCTTTTCCTTGTAACACACTGCACTCTACTGTTAGAAGCTTTAAATATTATCTTTTATCACCTCTGAACCAAGGAGGATTGTGTAAAGTCTGTTTGGCATATGAATAATGATGAGGCATTAGCACTGATTCACAGATGCAGATCTTGGCATGGAAAGCTGGGCATAAGCATTTTTCTATTAGATCATAACATTGAAGAGAAAACCTTGTAAATATATTCTTTCATACTTTGAGCAAAAAAGATGCTGACAAAGTAGGCAGAAATTGTAAGTAGTAGATGCTTTCACACTGAGGACCACAGAGTCAGAGAAGCCCATTCCAAGGGCCAATTCAATGGAAAAAAGGTAATTTCCCTTGCTGGGATTACTACCCAAAGAAGTCACCCAGAACACTACAGCATGATCCTTTCCCAAAACTGGGTAACTGTACTTAATTTTTTAGGCATAGCTGCTCTAGAACATAATAAACCCATATTTTCAGCTAATGCAGGAGGTAGGGATTGCCCAAGACTGAATAGCGCTGACATATATTTTACCATAACTAATATGTCTTAAGTCTCTGTTTCCATTGTCTTTGTTATACCTTCAAATACAGGCCTAAAATATATATTTTTTGCTAGTTGACACAAGAGCCAACTCTGGTCCCTTTAACTTTGTACTTTCCTTCATTCAAACCGCTTTGCCAGCAATTGAAGCCCTGTTAAAGAACTTACCTGTGTGGTCTTTGATTCACAGTTCATTGTGGGCAGCAGAAACTCTCCAAAACCAATTCCTGATTAATTTCACTACTAGCCAAAACACGTGGTTTTTAACAGTATGTCAAGAATTAGTAATTGTCATTGCAAGCCAGGCAGCTCTTGCTTGCAGTGCAGGGCCTTACTTTCTAGGTAGCCAGCCTTTATATCTGCTTGCTGAGCTCCAGCACTCAAATATCAAGTATTAAAGGTATCTAGAACTGAGTTACAAACATCTATCTTCTTCCTTCTTCCATAGTGTGTGTTACAATGGCCTGGTTTGTGTACAGGGCCATTGTGGATGGAGCAGTGATGTTAGGAATGGCAGGTTCTACACTGTTCACCAGAGTTGCAGTTCTCTTCTTGCAGGTCTTTAAGTCATTCTTCCTTAGACTCTGACCTTGAGTGCACAGAGTTATTTGGCTGACTTGAGTGGCCTCTATTCATATTGAAGACAGTCATTACTTTAGGAAAAAAAAAAAAAAAAAAAAAAAAAAAAAAGTGTGCATGACTAAGCCAGCACCAAAGTGCAGTGGCATAAAATCAGTATGGAAAACGACTGACCAATGAGTACACAACCATCTGTTGTCAGTCAATAAAATATTGATCGTTGGCTCTATGTGGTGTTAATTTTTGGTTTTCAGTTTCTTCTTTCTTGGTAGCTTTTATTGCAGTCTAGAATTTGATTAGTTTATGTTTTTTCATTTTATCCCAGCTGCTTCATTTTCTATTTACACATCTCCCACAGCTGACACAGGTTCTTGGTAAGGCTTAGATTCCCATAAATAAAAACATGTTTTATTGCCTTATTTGTATAAATATATATATACATACAAACACACAGACATAGTGGTTCACTGTTATGTAAGATGTTCTAAAAATTTCCACTGAGCTATCAGAAATTAGTAAATGTTCTTAAAAGTAAATGTTCTTAAATTTTTTAATTAAAATATTGAATCACCATATTCAGACTTGTCTGTGGCATCTACCTTTTGTTTGTTTGTGTGAAATAACATTCAGCACATCTCAAGAATGTGATTTGGGCCCTTTATTCAGTCTCCTCTGAAGAATCATACATCTTAATTACAAGTTGATGCAGGAATTACCAGGCAGCCTCCTAAGACATGACAGAGTTACAGGTCAGACACACTGATCATGATAATCCCAGTCTTCCAGCCTTAACATTTATGAAAATTAAATTCTTCTCTGACTCATCAACTAATTATATTTTTAGAAATACCAACTGAGTTATTTATTTCTTCTGCAGTAAATACAGTACAGTCAAATCTGACACTGAGCATTTTCACTTCAGAATAATAGTAAGAAATAAATGTGATTGCTATAAATAGTCTGAATAAAAGTTCTATTACAGAGCAAATTGCTATTTTCCAGTCTCTGTCACCAGCTACCAATGCCTGAATATAAGTACAGTGATATTCTGGTGGTGGGCTGATGCTGGCTGGATACCAGGTGAGCACAAAAGCCCCTCTATCACTCCCCTCTGCAGCTGGACAGGGAAGCAGAAACACTACTTCATGGCTGTAGAGAAGGAGAGAGAGACATCTCTCAGCAATTACTATGACAAGAAAACAGTCCTGACTTGGGGAAAAATAATTTATTACCAGTCAAATCAAGTGAATAATGAGAAATAAAACATTTTACAAACACCTTTTCCCAACCCCTCTTTTCTTTTTGGGCTTAACTTTATTCCTGACTTCTCTACCTGCTTCCCCCACAGTGATGCAGGGGGACAGGAAATGGAGGCTGTCGTCAATTCATCACACATTGTCTCTGTTGCTCCTTCCTCCTCAGCAGGAGAACTCCTCACACTCTTTCCCTGCTCCAGCATGGGAGCATGTCTCCCACGGGACACAGTCCTCCGTGAACTGCTCCAGTTTGAGTGCCTCCTACAGGCTATAGTTCTTCAATCGCTGCTCTTGTGTAGGATCCCTTACACGGAGTGCATCCCTTCAGGAAGAGGCTGCTCCAGTGGGTCTTCCATTCCACAAGTCCTGCTAGAAAACCCGTTCCAGTGTGGGCTTCTCTCTCCACAGGTCTACAAGGCCTGCCAGGAGCCTGCTCCAGCACTGGGTCCCCTCAGGGTCACAGTCTCCTTCAGGCACCATGTCTCCGGCATGGGATTCTCCAGGGGCAGAAAGCAGATATCAGCTCCACCATGGGCCCCCATGTGTTGCAGGGGAATCTGCTCTGGCACCTGGAGCACCTCCTCCCCCTCCACCTTCACTGACCTTGGTGTCTGCAGAGCTGTTTCTCTTATATGCTCTCACTCTTCTCTTTGGCTGTTGTTTCTGTGTGTTTCCATAGCCATTCTCCTTCCTTTTCTCCCCACCCTTTTCCAATCTATCATCCCAGAGGCTCTACCACCATCCCTATGGGCTCAGCTGTGGCCAGCAGTGGGTCCAGCAGATGGCATTGGCTCTGTCAGACATGGGGGAAGCTTCTGGCATCTTCTGACAGAAAGCCCTCCTGGAGCCCCTTGCTACCAAAATCTGGTCAGACAAACCCAAGGGAGCTCTGCACAGTTTGGGTCTTTTATACTTTTTGTAGATGAAACCAAAATCGAATAGGTGCAGAGAAGGGCAGCAGGGGGAACAGTGTGTCTCTGTGGAGGACTGTGGATCGTGAAGTGGATAGGTCCCAAGACTGCATTTGGTTCAAGAACAAAGGCTCAGCACTGGAAACTGGAAATTAGAAGCTGATGTCTGCTGCTGAGCAGTGATGCTGCAGGAGAGCCTCTTTCCAGAACAAAGAGGGAAACAGCCATGTGGGCAGTTTTAAAGTAATGCCTGATCTGTGTGTTAAATCATATAGAATATGATTGCCTGATATAGAAAAACAATGAGAAAAAAAAAACAACAACCTGATGATCAGCTTCAGTCTGTGTTGCTAACATTGGATTTACTTCAAGATGACCAGGACACAGACTCCAACACAATTCAATTTTCTTAAATAAACTTTGGAGGATGGAAAATTTGAGAGCTTTATTTTTAAGTACATTTTTTAATGTCATATGTTTTCCTTTATCGTACTGTTTAATTTTAAAATATGTCTAGTTCTTCCCTGTGTATGTAGCAGCCCAGCTCTAAGATAATCACATTGTTTTTGTTACAATCAAGCTAAAATGCCTTGAGGTGAAGTGATGTCTCTAATGCCTGGTCACATCTTTGCTGTATTCATAGTTATCCCAGGGAACCAGAAGGAGGCTGCCCTTAGGGACTAACCAAGAGTGAATAGGTACCCTATTACCTCCCTCAACATTTCAGGCTAAAGTTTGAATTCCTCAACTATTGCTTAATTGTCAGAGAACTCCCCAAGAAAAATGTGCTTAAAATATAGAGACAAGCCCTGAGGTATTGTTATCTAGTGACCCTTCTCTATCCATATTTCTGGATGTGACAAATGTGACAATGTCACATTTTTTTACTCTGAGGCAAGGTCATATTGTGAGAGTAAGGTATCAGCCTTTTCCTGGACAATTACTTTTAAAATCCAGGCAAGTTTTTGGTAGGTGCTGTAGCAGGCAACACAGAGCAGCAGTAATGTTGGAACCCAGGGCCACTTCTGCATTTCCCAAACAAAGGCATGCATTCCAGAATCATAGCTAATGTCTGTGATGAAACACAAACATTCTCATTCTCTATCCTTGTGCCCTAATTCTCCAGAGAGAAAATCTGTGAGCCCAGACTGGGGAAGAGCTAGGACATAGTGTCAGTGAAGTGGATGTCACACCACAGCTTTTCTTCAGTACCTCAGCACATGCAAGTCCAGTTGGTTCTTGTACTCTACCAGCGGATGGGTACCAGGTTTTCTTCATGCTGACAGTGGCTCAGTGCTACCAGAGGAGTTTTATGAAGGGGATGGTAAGGTTTTGCAAGGAATTCTAAACTTGTGGTTTCAAACACTTCCTGGGCCAGGCCTGTCACAAGAAGGGCTGCTGGGAGGTGTCCTTCAACCCAAATGAATTGACCAGCAATTTCAGCATCTGCTCCAAGGTGAATTTTTATGAATCTCATTTGATTCCATAGAATGGGTGCAAAGCAGTGCTTTGTATTTTAGGAAGTAAAAGCAGTGATTTTTATACAATGACAGATAACAGTTGGTGAAGGGAAGTAATGTTAAATGAAACTGAGAGATCATTTCTGTAAACAAAAAAGTTGGATGGGATTCAAATATATAGCCAGAGCAAACTTGTTTACCAATCAAGCAGGAAAGCTGCAATAAATCCTCTACATTCTTGTTAATAATATCTCAAATAAAACATGTGTATGTGCATGAATGCTCGTTCACTCTGGAACTGCCAAAGCTTGAATGAACTGAGTCATGGGAAACTTGGTAATTTAAAATGAAGTATAAAACACCTAGCATGGTTATAGACTACTATAACCACAAACTTTCAGTTCATCGTATTCAAAAGTACCACTATCTTGATCAGAAGTATCAGGCACAACTAGATCAATACAGGAGACAAGAGTACCAGGTACAAGTAGTTCAATACAAGAGATAAGTGTTTTGGAGGACAGACAAGTTTGCACTCAGGGACATAACACAGATAGGTTATCCAAATGGCAATACACAGCTCAGTAGAGGATCAGAAGATATCAGCTTTGTCCTAGATCATAAGGCTTCTCTTAGTTTGTTGGCAAGAACATTTGTCAAATTGCATCCACTTAAACATTTCTGTAGACTTTCATCTATATTTTTCACCCAAATCCTTACTGGAGCTTCTTGAAGACGAGGCCAGACATAAGCACAGTCACACAAACCTGCACATTGCCCATAAGAACCTAGATTTTCTCAGTGTAAACTAATTCTGTGTCAGAAGAACCGTTGCACAACATTATATCTGAGCTAATAAACCTTATCTCTGTCTCGAATTCAGTTCAACATCTGGTTTTATTAACTTGAGCCTCTGCTCTACATCTTTTACTGTCCTCTCCAGTAAGATATTCAAGACTGTAGGTACTCACCTGATTCACTGAAGATTTTTCATATCACCAATTGAATTTTAAATTATTGAATACAAGAAGATGCACTACCACCACATCACTGAAAAACAGGAGCCATGATTCCCTCTCATGCATCATGTGTGTGAGGCTTTGAGAAAAAATCACATTAAAACAAACAAAAAAACCCACTCAGCTCCTTTCTGTAGCCTAAGCACAGATAACAAAGATGCAAAAATACTCAGGTAAGACCACTTAGGGAGCAAGCCTTTGCTTGGCCTCACATGTTTCAGGAACCCTCACGCAGAAGATCAGGAAACAACTGAGCAAATTTTGGAGGGTTGAGATGTTTCACTCCAGTATCTCAGCACTCTCTCAAGTCACTTCTTAGCTCACACCAGCACCTCATGTCCTCAAGGGCATTCTCATCATTTCCACTTGTGACCAGGAGAACAGATCAGTGGAAAGGATCTCAGTCTGGCATAATGACTCAACTTCAGGAATCTCATGGGTGACTTAATTTCAATACAGGATAGGCCCAGCTGGAGGTTACAAAAGTCCCACCAGCCTTGAAAATCGTTCACATTTAAACGCCGGTGCTCATCTTATGAGTACTTTCATAGCAAAGACATACTTCAAGTGGGTATGTCCACACTGTTCCTGGATGAAAGTCCTCATTTTACATCTCAGTTTTTACCTTGGATTTTGGAATAGCTTTTGCTAGACTTAGTATCAAATAAATAAATAAAATCTCTTCCATCCAAGCCCAACTTGCCTGTATTAAAAAAAGATTAAAAAGTGCAAAATAATGCAAACAGTTTATCCAGTTCTGCTGAGTTACATTTTTTGTTGTTGTTTCCCAAAGGAAAAAAAAAAAAAAAACTTATTTCTTGAGAACAAGATCTTTACTAATAAAAAAAGCAAATCAAGCCTTTAGTTAAACATTTTCATTGGAATGACAGCAATCTGAGTAGAAATTTATGGCTATAAATGCAGATGACCGTAAAAGGGTACTAACATGAAGAATTTCTCACAATAGCCATCTTATTCCCTGTTAGCCTGATTCTTTTTTAAATTGCTACAGAATTCTTATTATAATCTTAACTCTCAACTCACTGGAAAGTAAACCCCCCTATTGACTGGGAGGGCAATGTCTGTTATTGATTACCTAGGTCTTTGATTTAGGGTATGTTTTCACTTGCCCATAAAACACTGTCAAAGTTAAATGCTTTGTGCTGAGCCCTGTGCCAGACTTTCTCAGGCCACTTCCTGCTTTCTTCACATTTTTGTTTTTCATCCTCAGAAGATTTCAGTCAACCTTTCACATCTTACCTTTCACAAAATAAAACACAGGAAAAATGCATTGTTTTCCCTATACTAAAGAAGCCCGAACCTTTTCTTTGAAGGGTTCAGGTGTTTCACTTGATTTTGGCTCAGGAACCTAGTTGAAAACATAAAAGAAAAATTCCTTTCATGGAGATGTCTCCTGCCAAAAAACCCAGTAGTACCAATCGCATCTCTTCTGTATTAAGGAACCGCATTTGCCCATTTTCCAGGCATATATGTGGTCCAGTTATTATGTGCTCAGTGACAGTCACCTGTAAACATTTGAGGTTGGGTACATATCTCAGTTCCTATCTTGAAGAAATCTAGCTAGACAACTGTGAGAAGTGATCCATCTGAAGCACTGCCACAGCAGCCTGCTGGTGACCAATCTGATGAGGTCAACCTCTAGGCTGAGCTCCCAGTTCTGTCATTAAAATAGTGCTCAGCATGGAGCCACACAGGAAGCAGTGCTGAGAATCCCAGCGAGCATGGCCACCACAAATGTGAAAAATTCTCTTCTTTGTCCAGTCTAAATTAAGGATTTACAATTCTTTAAGAAACTGTCCTGTCCTGAGCACTAGTTACTTGTTACTTGCTTGCTGGAATCAAGAGAAGCACCATATTTCTTGCTGAAGAAAATTTCCTATTACACAGATTAATTGAACATTCTACCATAGACAACATGAAAAGACCTCTACCACACCTAATTATTTTGCTCAGCTGGGAAATCTGGAGTATCCAATTCCAGCCGCTGCAGATGACAATTCTCTATGTGACTGTATCTACCAGTCCCAAGAATCAGACATTGATTAGTTGGGGTGATTTTCCAGAGGAGAGGCTGCTTCTGCAGACATTCATACACTAGGGTGAGGGCATGTTTGTTTCTTTCCTCTCAAGGATGCACTTGGTATGGATTTAGCTGAGAAATCCTCTGCAGAAAGAACACAGAAGTTTCAGCATGGTGTTACATAGCCATGGTGATCCAGTACTATTTGCTGTAATACTCTGAGCAGTTTACTTTATTTTCTCAGAACAGTAAACATGGGAAGCAAGAAATTTAGCTCATTCACAGATACACCGTGATTTCAAATACTGGTCCTGGTGGGAACTGTCTCTCTCCTGAGCAGCAGGAAAGAAGAGGGTTTGCAGAGATGCTGCTGGACTCCCAGAGGCTGGGAGAATGACAGGACAAGGGATGGTTGGTCCCTTGAAAGGGGTAGAAGGTTGTCATGATCTACCTGTGACAAAAGGACCTGAGAACTCCTTTTAGATCAAGTTCCCATGTGCACTCTGGAGATGGAGAATCATACTTTTTATCAGTCAACTGGGAAACCTTTCAAACATGTACTCTCTGCTTCTCGTTCTACGCTGTCAGATGGGAATTTTATATAGAATGAAAACTCTCAAGAATAACTCTCAATTGGCCTATTCCAGAAGGAATTGATGGGTTTAAAAGGATTGTTTTTACTCTGTTGAATGATTGGATAAAAGAGGCTGTCTTTACTAAAGTCCCTGATGGATACTAAAGGGGATAAAACTAGTACCTGCTGGATTAGTTCTTCCCAAATACAATACTGTAAG
The DNA here is from genome assembly GCA_013389925.1 of Aegithalos caudatus. Taxonomy (NCBI): domain Eukaryota; kingdom Metazoa; phylum Chordata; class Aves; order Passeriformes; family Aegithalidae; genus Aegithalos; species Aegithalos caudatus. Next base: position 317,085 of record WEIU01017017.1, on the reverse strand, counting down.
CAACAAAAGAAGGATGTATTAATGAAAAAATAAATGCAGCAATAGAGAATGAGACAGAAAATAAATAAATAGTTCTGTTGCAGATAGCTACAGGTTTATTTATGAGAATAATGCTTTTAAGTACTGAACCACAAGCATGTGTGCAATTTCTTGAATATCAAATATTAAACATGCAGAACACATTCTAAGAGTGACAAGCATAGTAACAGGAAAGTGAAAGGAAGTAAATGAAATATAGGAAAATAACAGCAATGCATCAATCAATATTGACAGCAGAATTTTCTTGTTTTAAAATTATGTAGCAATTTAGTCATGGAAAGATGATGTCAAATCTAAAGGCTCCCCACATGAATCAGTAATCTTTAGCAAAATCCCAAACAAGCCAAAAAGATTTAAAAATACCCAAACAAAACAAACAAACAAACAAACAAACAAATGTCTATTGTATTGTCACAACAGTCCCCACCTGGATAAAAAGTTAATAAAATGCCATGACAATTTTAAATTCATTTCTTCTTATAAATATTTTATATATTTTCATCATACTTAGTATTTCCACCACTTAGGCCACATATAGTTGAGTCTGTGTAAAGGCCTATTATTATAATCCATGCTAGCTGAAATTATTTTCACTTGATGAAAACATTTTGTGTTACCACACAGATTTCCTTAACTTGTTAGCTGGAGAAACAGTAAATGTGTGTGCATATTTATTTCTCACTTGTCCCACAGCCTTCATAAACAAGAAAGAAGTTTTCTTTGTTCAAGTAGGTTTACAAAAAGCAAATTCTTCAATTTTTTAGTCCTGTCCAGCCCAAATAGGACAACATTTCAAAGACAGTTTGGTACCCTATCTCATGGCCACTCTCACAGTTACAAACTCAGTCCTATGTGACATGGAAGACAGCAGAAAAGTTGGTTTTGCACTCACACAATTTAGAAGATCTGGTTTCTTCATTCCCACATGGAAGATCTCAGCCAGATAGCAATAAGCCTGCCTTACCTCACTGCACATAAGAAAGGCTGGTCAGGACACAGGCAGCTTGAACAACTTCTCTGCTGTTATACAGCACCCAGAGAAGTGTGAAAGTTAGTAGCACAGCTACTTTTAATCCACCTTTGCAATCCATCCTCTACTGTGCTCAAACGAGTCTATGATAAATTATTTAGCACTGTAGTGACAGATGTAATCTGTCACACAGCATGTGGCAGCCACACGAGATGGCTCAGACATAAGCACACACACACTGACCTGCTCAGATGAAGCAGCACCCCACTGTCCTGCACATCAGACTGGTGCTGAACAAGCCTTCCAGAGAGCATTCTCCACTGAACTCAAAACCCTGAGCTCTCAGGTCAAGAAACAAAGGTGGCAGTTCTGACAGGTTTAACGAAAAACCAGAGCAAGTGCATTTTTTATACTCAGCCCTCTGGAATGACCGGAAACTCAACTTTCAGCATGAAGAAGCAGAAATGCAGCTCGTTGGCCATTATCTTTTACAAATGCAAAACTTTGTAAAGAAAGCTGTCGAAAGGATGGTCTGTCAGAATCAGTTAAACATCACCTGCAGCGCAGTACTTTTCTTTCCCACCACAGGAATCTGTCATTCATGTGTCAGTCAGGTCAGCTATGATACTTCTCACAAAGGGTTTTTCATAGAGCCCATCATTTAAACCCAGACAACTGCAAGAAACTCACTAAGTTCATCACTAAGTTCATCATAAAACACACTCCACTTCCTTGGAAACAAGAAGTTGTGTGACATTCTTCTGCCATTTCTACATTTGGTTGAATTAGAGTTGCTACATGTTCCTTGGCAAAAAGCCTGTCAGAGAAAGTCCATCACCCCAACAGCATCTGTAATTACAATGCCATGACAGGTTTACTGCATGACATTGTGTGAAGGACAAAAACAACAGTATTTCTCATTTTCCTACCGAGTGTTAATCAAGCCAGTGGCTCATCACAGGTATCAATAATACTTACTGAGTAACATCTACCATCTCTAGTGACAAAATCAAAGATAAATCTATCCTGAGTTGGGAGCTCCAACTTTGCCTGGAGGTAAGGCCTTGCTAATACTGACTAGGAGTATGTCTCCTCTTCAAGGATGATCTCTCACTGACAGTCTGTACATCTCAGCACATCTCAGATCTAGCTGTGTGTTCTGATTATAAAGAAAAAATACATTTGGAGACTGTCTTCAAAAGCTGCAGATTTGTGGCCATGTGATGAGAACTACTCAAAAACAAGAGAATTTCTACATTAGGCCTGTCAGTACTGCCTAGATGGTCTGGGGTTGTTTCTGAAGATCATCAGCAGCAAATGCTCATGAATAAGTTTAACACCCAGAATAGGAGAGAAAATGCTTTATTAAGACCATCATAAGAGAAGATGGAGGCTTTTCTGACATTGATGCATTTAGAATTGGAGTTATACTCATAATATTATTAACTCTGTTTTTTCTTTTTTTTTTTTTTTTTTTCATATCGGAAATATTAGGCTTTTATTTTTAAATGCCAGACGCACAAATCTTTATTTAATGATATTTGGTGGTTTTTCACCACAGCACTTCACAGTGATTTAGAAACATTAATCACATTTTAGAGGTACAGAATAGCAGCTAAATAAAATGATTGATGTATTTATAGTCATCGGCAGTTGGGAAGCAGGAGAAAATGGGCATGTAACTGCAGTTCTTTATTCTGTGGTGAAACAGAAATCTCACCTTCATAAATCCCCAGCAAGCGAGATAAACAAAACCAAAATCTTTAGAAGCACAGTTTTAAAGTAGAAGCTTTAAAAGTAACATGTAAAAAATACAGTTCATTTAACTGTGTAGACACACTTTGAGACAGTTACTAGAACCAATATTGCTTAACTTTATTGATGATCAAAGTACCAAGAGAGAAAGTACCCCAGGAATCTCAGGTCCACATGAAATTGGAGGGAGTAATTCACATGCTAGAGGGCTGGATTGCCATTCAGAGAGCCCATAGGAGCTGGGGACGTGGGCCAACAGGAATCTGATTAAATCAACAATGGGAATGCAAAATATACCAGAACAATCCCATGCACCAGTACAGGCTGGACTCCAAACTGTGGTTTGTAGAAAAAGATCTGGGGGCCTGGAAAACATCAAGCTGAACATGAGCCACCCATATACACTTGAAGAATAGGAGGCCAAACATGTCTTGGCCTGCATTAAGAACACTACTGCTAGCAAGTCATGGGGTGTGATGTTTGCCCTCGTTTCAGCATTGGTGATGCTGTATCCACAGCCCTGTGCCCAGTTTTGGGCTTCCTAGTCCAAGAGAGACCATGCTAATCTGGAATGAATGGGTGTCTATCCCATCCTTATTTCTGAAATAGACACTAGGAATTAAGACACTTGAAACAGCATGGAAAAACTCCTTCAATTCCTTCCTTCTATGTGAAGAAGAAAATTACTATGTCACATAATGTAATTAATAGTCTAAGGGAGAAAGCATAGAAGAAAGGATGTAATTTTAACTGGCGTTCTCCAGAACCTTCTCTTTATGTCCTCTGCTGTTTCAAACTCAAGTTGCTATAGGAAAGCTTTATCAAACCAATGACTGTCACACAACATTCTGCTTACAGAGAGGATTAATCATTTCCTCCAGCAGTTCATTCCAGATACATCTCAGAGGCAGCAGCCTCCCACCACTGACATTTAATTAGGTTGGCCTGGGGCTGATTCTTTCATGAGAATGCACTGAGAGAGGCAGGAGCAGTACATGGCCCTCCACAAGAACAAGGCCCAGGTTTAGAGAAATGGCGTCTGTGTTGTCAGCCCTCCTGCATTCAGTTAGCTGCCAGACAGCCTGACTCTGACCCAGATTAATCATTGTACATGTGCATGTGGTCATACACAGCAAGTGTGAACATGCAGCAGCTGTCTGATGACCCTCTTTGGCAGACAGTATTAGCCCTCACATGCATTACATTCCCAAATATTTTGAAATATATTGCTCCCACCGATGTTGATGAAGCTTGTCAGGTGCCATTCAGTACAGACATACATTGAAATTCACAGGGTTAAAATGGCTTGTATATGACTTCTAAACTAAACCATGAAAACTGCTTCTGTGCTGAACATAATCTACAGTCTCTCACTACAAATTATTTCAGTATGCACAATGTAGATTTCCTGTGTTTTCAAGAGTCACTGCTGCAAAGATAAACCAGTCAACATAATCTAACACCATATTTGTGCTATTTTATAATGAAAATTTCCTTAATACCTTTGATAAAGCTGAAGTGATGCCATTTGGTGCCCATTACTATGGACATTCCTTTCTTCCATGGCTAAGCTTTTCTAGTTAATTTCTACTGATGTATAAGGCTTATCCTTGCCATTCATCCATACAGTGAAAATCTTACCCTGAATAGGACCTCAAGCTTGTGTTCCAACATCTTTAAAATAACCTTTCAGACAGAGATTCAGCAAGGCAATGTAACTTTCCAGATTTATTTGATCTGTATCTTTGGAGCAAACAGTTAAGCTGCCTGTCTCAGAAAGAAAATAAAGTACTTGAACTCTTGCCTTGGTCCTATTTTAGAGTTCTGTTTGCATGTTTGTTTTAGCATCTTCTGGGAACATTCTGTCTCCTCCAGGGCTATTCTACCAACATAGAAACACAATTTGATTGAGTTTTTTTCCATCGGCTTTGTCAACTTGATTTTGTCTTAAATACACAAAATGCAAGGATATAAATTGTGCTTGGCATGATAAACATATATGGCCATAAATAGAAAATCTCAGCAACAGTTATACTGCCACTATATGTGAATACAGTGTTTGGCTGCGAAATAGAATATCAGCTAGAGATTTTTTTAGACAAGCTGAAAGATGACCAGTTTCTGCCTCACAAATAATTTTCTCCAAACTACCTAAATACCTGTGAGACATAATAACTAAGTGCAAGATCACATTTTTATGGACTTCTCGCTTCTGTGTGTTTGAGTGTTAATCATGCCTCATTGAACTTAATGGTATTTTGCCTTCTTAAATTACTGCTACAGGAAAGCAAAGTGAGCAGTTCTTTGGGTTTTGATAATTTGATTGGTAGGTTAAAAGTAATTTTAAAGCAATTCCAGTGAGCTGTAGCCTTATCAGAATACTTTATAGCATGAAAGAAATTTGTCTTTTTTGACGTGAGCACAGCAAATGCCTGCCAGAATTAGAATCATTGTTCTGCATACATTAACATATTTGTCACACTGCAGAATAATGTAAAAATTCACTGTAGAGTGAGTCAGTTGCACAAGCATGTGGGATAAATTAATTTGTTACCAAAGAATTAAACTTCAGTCAAGAGGCTGCTTGTGACATCCAAAACAGGACAGAAGCACAATAGGATTGACTGAAGAATGGCGCAAGCCATAATTTGGACCACTGTAGCAGGTTTAGATTGGATGTTCTCAGCTGCCATCCTTGGGACAATCTCAGTCACAGCCAGTCTGTCAGTATGAGACATTTGCTTTGCAGCTACACCAGCCTTGGAGGCTGATCTTCTGTACCAGCCCAGAATGTCAATACTGCACTGACACTACTGCACCAGGAATTATGGAGTTTAAACCACTTGTTTTATCATTGCTGAACAGCACTTACTAATTCCAGTTTTGGAGTAATTAAAAAAAAAAGTTAAAATGAGAAAACAGTTCATAGAATCACAGAATCAAAGAATGTCCTGAATTGGAAGGGACTCACAGGGATTATCAAAGTGCAACTCTTGGCCTTGCACAGGATAGACACAAGAATCACACCATGTGCCTGAGAGCATTGTCCAAATGCTTCTTGAACTATGACAGGCTTGGTGCAGCCTTCCCAATGCCCAAGTACCCTCTGGGGAAGAATTCCCAGAACCCAACCTAAACCTCCCCTGACACAGCTTCAGGCCATTCCCTTGGGTCCTGTCACTGGTAACCACAGAGAAGAGATCAGTGCCTGCCCCTCCTCGTCCCAATATGAGGATTTTGAAAACTGCAGTGAGGTCTCCCCTCAGCCTCCTTTTCTCCAGATTGAACAAACCAAGTAACCTCAGCTGCTCTTCATACAGCTTCTCCCCAGTTTAGCCATTCCCTTTCTACTGTGGTAAAGAAAGTAGCTGAAGCAAGCTCAGCATACAACATCTTCCTTTGGGTGACAAAGAATACTCATGTGTGAGGTAATGGTAAATTATGATGGGACAGAAAGCTGTAGTATTTCACAGGTGACAAATTTGAGACAAAGCCCAGCTGACTCTCAGCTGGTGATCCTGTGGCTCACACATCACAAACCTGATCACTATGACACAGCAAGAGCCAAATGACAGCTATCCATGGCAGTAACCATGGGTGGGGAGGCAGTAAAAATGTGTACTCATGGAGAAAACAAGTCAGAGTAGCAGCTACCATTATAAGTCTTGGGGAAGAAGAGGAAAGGGAGGTTTGAAACATAAACAGCTATTTTAAACAGTGATCAAGCTCTAAATACAGTAACAAAATGTAAAGCAGCAAAAAATGAGCACCCCAGAACACAATGTATATTAGGCCTGTATGAACAACAACAACAACAATAATGCCCCAAATGATAAAAACCTATTTAGTAAATATATTTGTGTTAAGATATTTTATTTTAAAAATAAATGTCCTAGGCATAGGAGAAATTCTGTGGTAAGAAATCTGTTGATACAATAACATTGCAAGGGATTTAGATCCAGCATATGAGCTTCAATTTGGCTTACCAGCAAATAGGCTTGTCTTTCTGTTTTACTAGATAAGATAACATGAATGAAAGACCCATGCTCGTTCACCTACTTACTCTCTTGGTGGAAATAAGCCAGTCACACTTCTCTTACCTTTGAAAGTCTGAGGACTGAAGCAGATGACAAAAACAGCTGTTCTCCATCCCTCTCTTCTCATAGTTTTTTCCTGGCAGAACATCTAATTAAGTTTTGCTTGGATGCAGTTTATGTGGTATTGAGTAAACAAACCCCTGTATTTACTAAAGCAAAAGAAATTTCCCGTTGTCTGGCTGGATCCTACTTAAACCACAGCCTGGAGCCACTGCTATATCTCATGTAAAACTGCAGGGAAATAAACATCTGAGGCCTGGTGGATGGTGGAACTAACACTAAGAAGTACCTATACTTAGCCAAAAAACACACAATATACTGGAAAAGTAGATAAGAGAAATGGACACTTGTTGGAGCCAAGTACTCACTATAGGGAAGGCGACTACATCATCACCAATATAAGTGTCCTGTGGTTAATCCTGTGTTTACTAGGACAGTTAAGTCCAGTGTCTCTCTCATTAAACCAATAGCCCAGATGTTTTGAAAAAAAAGCAGAAAAGCTCTAAAGTAGGCAATAGAACATGCTCTAGCTGAAAGCCATGACTTTATTGCTAATACAGTGGAAAAGGCCTTTTCTAGAGCCAATATGACCATCCCACAATTTGGTATCTAGCAATATGTCACTTCCATCAAGAAGAAAGATTAACTAAAGAAAAAAACCTGTTGCAGTGCAATGGTATATTTATCCTAAAATCTGAGGTCTATGATTTCCCCCTTCAAAGTCTCATGTAATTAAGTATTTTCCAGCATGAAGAGAAACACACACACACACACACACAAAAAAAAAACCCAAACCAAAACAATAAGAAAATAATAACAATTGGAAAATGGTGACTACTGTCTGAAGATTGTAAAGGAAGTTTAATACAATCAAGGAGAAAAAAGGTGTAAGACAAGAATAACCAAGCCCCAGGCAAGACTCACAGAGGCAACTGATGTTCAGTTCGCACTAAAATTAATGAAAACCATTTTAAAGCCACTTAATCCATGAATTTTACCTTTTCACCTACAATGAAATTTCCCCTAATTTAATAAAGTAGTTCTATTAGAAAGTTTGTAATAAAAGATGCAACAAAATGCCATGAAAAAATGTATTTGAAATACACCTGAAATAAAATTAAAAATAATTGTTCATATTCTTCTCTATATGAGAACATTTGTTCCTAGGAGTGTTTCCAAGTTTCTTAACTGGATTCTAATTCTGGAGTGGGGACAATATCATTACAACCCATTTCCAAACACTATTAGTTTGGGACAAAAAAATGTGACTTTTGCTGTCACCACTTTTCTAGGGAGACATCTAAATAGAACATAAAACCTTATTTCAGTCAAACAAGATATTCTGTACCTTATTCAGCTCTACTGAACAAATGCACATCCTTCCAGAATGAATGGGCTTCCTAAAACATTCAGACAAATTGAAGAGCTATACAGCTGAATTATACCAAATGTAGTGGACTACACTGGATACTTTCATCCTAAAGCCTTGACAGCTCTCATTATCCACCAAGGTTCTCTGTCCCTCCTCCAGCCTCAACTGAATTGCTCCCAGGTGTTCTTAAGCTTCCTATATCTGTCCATACCTAACCATTCCTCATTCCTCCTGCATCTTCTTGCAATGCTCTCCAAGCCATGTAGAACCCGGCTTCCAAATGGGTGTTAAGCATCTTCAGAGTTAGCTGAATCCAACACGTGTGAAACATTCAGTTGCCAAATGTGTTTCTCTTTTAAACAGGCTGTACAACAAGAAATCAAATTCTGGAAGTTGGTTTGTAAAGGTGCATTGGTTTTCAAGCTCAGTGTTGTGACTGAGTGCTTAATAACTGTGTCTGATTATGGGGTTCTACTTCCCCACACTTCAGCTTTTCTCAAGAAATTCACTAGGACTCCAGGCAGGTTTGTGTACACACAAGTAATTTTAAAAGCAGATGAAATGTTTTGGGGAAAGGAGAGAGACTGCAGACAGCTCTGACAGCAGAGGTTTCAAAATGCCTTTTTCCTCACCAATCTTCCTGTCAATTTGCCAAGGAAGTTATAAATATATAAATCTTAGAAGTACGGTCAGTGTCAGAGAGTCCAAAATTGTAAGATGTAAGTCATGAGATTAAAGAGTTAAAAACAACAGGAAGAACTAAAAGATCTTTTTGTTACTACTGTAGCTTTTGTTAGTACACAGCTTTCAAAGTCTCCAGTAGTTTGATTCCAGTTTGGAGGACACTTGTCTATAGCACAGAGAAACTGAAATGTGTCTTATCTTTTGTAAAATATCTGATATTCTCACTGAATCAACAAAAAATGGGTTAATAAGGAAAAAATATATACCTCAAGCCAGGTAGGAAAATGGAGAATAGTGGCAGTACTGATGCCATTTCCCTCATCCTTCCCAGAAAGGCAGGGAAACACTCACCATTTAGTTGACAGTGAAAAAACAAAAGTAAAGGACCAACAGCTGCAAGGAGCTTCTCCTTTTTAATTCCTCTGCAAGTCATACTTGTCAGAGCAAAAATGTCCCAAAGATTTGATTTGGTACCAAAGTGCAACCTTTTGGTACTTATGTTTTTTGTTGTCCTCTGAGTATCAAGGGGACATCCCTTGAGTTCTAGAAGGCTTTGAGCTGGTTTGTCTGGACTTACAAATGAACAGCTATTATGAGGGTGGCAGCTTCAGCAGAGTCACTCACCAGCATTACAACCACCTGTCTTTGGAGTGCCAGGAGCAATCCAATACCCTGGCCAGGTGGCCTCATTAATAGCATCCTGGGATTCCTCTCCATGTTTGTGTGCCAGCATTAGGTATTGTGTCTAATCCTCAAAACTAATGAGGTCTGTCTCCAGATCCAAGGCAGGCTCATCATTCTCAGTCTTCCTGAACTGACAAATGTCCCAGGGACATGGCATGCTGGAATAGCTAACTAAGGTGTTAAACATTACTATAGCAATTGGGGGAAAGCAGAGGTTCAGAATACAGCTCAGCTGTATTTTCTACTTCTTTTATCATTCATTCGCAATCTTTACACAACTGTAACACAGTCCTTTGGCATTATAAATCTTCCTATTTATTACAAATAAAGTAAACCGGTGTTACTCAGTATGATTGCATTTGCTTCCCTGGAGATTCACCCTGCACATTCATTGACAGGCTAGCTCCCTTTCTGTATCAACAGAGAAAATTAAACCTTTCTGGCTAAAGTGAACTGAAGAAGAGTAGGAAGCAGCATGACAGAACGTACAATGAAAACATTCTTTCAATGTAAATCACATAGTTTCTCTTTTTTAATGAAGTGTTTCATCATTTTTTTATTGTAACTCTCATGGCATTATAAGAGGAATGAGGGAGATCTGAATGCCAATTTTTTTGTGGTTTTCCAGCTTTAGTATTTCTCTGGTGGGTGTTTGAAGGAGCACAGGATATGGAGTTTTACTTGACAGCATTACAAATTTTTGGATGTTAAAGCCCTGATATTTTTGTCTTCTTTCATTATTTTATCTATTTAAATGTACAATGTTCAATGAAGGGAATTTAGTCTGTCAAAGAGTGTGCTAAAGGTACTCCAATACCTGGATTCCAAAACTACCTGGGACTAGGGACCAGACTCAAGATTTCCCCTTTATGTGACAAAGATTATGCCAATAGCACTTTCTCTCTGAAGAAAAACATATCCCTTTTCTCCATTACTACTGTGTGGGTTTCCAGACTGGATTCCACTCACAGTTCTGGCAATTCCCTCTAGCTTCCTAACACTCTGCTGAACTTTGCCATAAAGAAGCCAGAAAGAAAATTCATTTGCTTTCCAGAAATATGAGTTACATCCTTTATTTTTTCTGTTGGCCTTTCGATCTCAGTAGAAGATGGTGATGTAAGTTCCACATGTGTGCCCTGAAATGACTTCTTGTCATGGTTTTTATGGTTGCTATTATTAACTCTATATATAGAGAATGTTTCATGGAGGTGGGTGTATTTATCTCAGATGGTCCTTGATGAAATAACTCCCTTTTTTATCATGCATTTTATCTGAGTTTTGGGATGGTTCAAATAATTTTCAGACGCCTCAGATTAGGTGCATATTCTAAAGAAATTTTGAAATTTTATCTTTAAAATTAATAATCTTGTACTCTTATATTTGGACTAATTAGCATTTTCTCCACTGCAAAGATTTTTTTTCACTTTTGTTTAAGATGGTCCTTTTAATATTAATCCTAACAATGTCTTGCCTCACATATTTGAGTAACTGATTCATTAAGCTGAGTCAAACACAATGAAGGCTTTGATTATTTTTAATTAATGGCTGGCAAGATATGACTAATTTATTTAATAAAAACAATGCTATAATTCATATTCATTAGCTACAGTATAAATTTGGAAAAAACCTATAATGGGTTCAGGAAATTTTTTAAAAAATCTTCACAACTGGAAATGGGTCATGAAAACTGATATGCCTTGACTATTTGTAAAAAACTTCAGAATTTTTCTATTTTAAAAGCATGTGTGTGGTACAGTTAAGGAAAAACTAATTCTTATAGCACTGAAGATAACTGTGTTATTACTTAGAAAAACTCTGAGCCTACCTTTAGAACCAAGTAGTTGCTTCATCATCTGCATTTTTGAGAGTAAATTTACATTTTAAATCATTGAAAAAGTTCACTGTTTATAAGTAAATACAGTCTAATCAGCAAGAGAGAATATTTATGAGAGTAATTGCTGAAGCAATAACAAAAGAAAATGCTACATGAACACAGAGACACAAGAGGCCTGGAAATATCAATCTGTATTGTGTCTCTTCCCCCCTGTTCTCCTTCTCACCCCAGCTCATCTACATGCTCTGGGAAACACATATCAATTAATATGATTCATCTGGAGCAGGGTCCATGTGGATAGGTCAACCTGTTACGTGCATGCCTTATTAGCCAGGAGGTTGCTATGAAATAGGAACAATGACTGAGCTGTGCCTTCCTCAGAGGAGTGATAAATTTCTCTTTTACTCTGATATTTGTTTCCATTAGACTAGTAGGAAAACATCTGTAAGTACTGCACCATTTTTCAAAACCAGTTAAGTCTATCCAACATCAAAAATAATGGAGGAAAGCACCTGGCAAAGGATCAACGTGAAAATTATATAAAAATCATTATTTTACTTTTTTTAAGGAATTTAGGTCTAAAAGGATTATAAGTTGAAGCATTCGTGCTTAGTTTTATTATTATTGGGGTTTTACCCATCCCAAATGCAGAAAAATGAGATGTTGATTAATTTCTAAAGTAAACAAATTTTTCACAGCTCATAACTTGGATCCTGACTTGCAGTGAGCACTGAGTCTGTTGCAAGCCCCACAGGACTCAGTGGGGTTGAAATGGCTTGGATAGAAATGTGGAGTTGCCTACCTAGGTTGTTTTAATGACAATATTTACTCAGCCAATATGTCTTTGGTAGCTCAGTATCTCATAAACTGCAAGTTCTTTATTTTCATCTCTGTGAAGCACAGAGGCTCCTAGTTTACACATAAGATACTTGTTGAAGTTACCTCCACCGAGGGAGATGACTGAAAAATCTTCCAGCACTGTCACAGTAAATTTTCAGAGACCAGCTGCCTAAAGAGACATGATTCTTCAGCAGGTCCTTGATTTCTTTGTTCTGAAAAGTTGAGCAGTTTAAATGCCCATACCGGGGTAGACAGTGTGCATTTAAATGTGTTAGGGTACCCCACCTTGTCTCCAGATGCCACTCCAGGAAGACACATACCTCCAAACCTACTGTGCTGTATCTGTCTGCTCCACATTGACATATTGGTAACCAAGGCCATCTCCACTGGCACTTGGTACCTATGTTAGGTATCTATGTCCCACCATAGATGGGGGAATTCACAATAAACAGGAATCTTTGCAGAGATAAGATTCAAAATTAAGTCCAGAATAGGCAGGAGCATTAGAAAAAGTGCTGAAAGACTCCAAATTTGTGAAACTTTTAGGGCTTGGGCATGAAGTGGGCATGTTTCACCCAGCATTCACCAGGAAGACACTGCCCACAATGAGAGCTGTAGGCATGAAGAATTTTATAAGGCTCGGCTTTATCACTGACAAGTTAAGGAAGATCTGTGTATTTTACCCAAAATGATTTGATTTCTCATAAAGAACATCTGGAGAAAAGGAAGAAACTGGACCCCTCTCTCCCATCACCTAAGGTTGGCCCATCCAACCTTACAGCACACTAGCCTGAAAAACAACACCGTAACAATACCAACCCAATTCCTACTTGTTTGATTATTTATATTGATTTGATTTTATATTTTCTGTCTTGGAAATGATTCCCAGAGAACTCTACCATTATATTAAAGAGGTTTAAAGAGAACAAAAACGATACAGGCTTTTTTGGGAAGTGAAAGACAAAGCTTGAAAAGAAGATTGGAGGAGGTTAAATAGGAGTCTTTTATGCAATTGGGAAGTACCACTCAAGAAACATTTTACTTACTTCAGTTCTAGTACCAGAACTGATGAGTGTTAAATGCACTGGCACTGCAGAATGATTGGTAAAAGAATTGAAAAGCAACATAAATGGCAGCCCTTACTTTCCCTAATTAAAACAGTTTAGTTACAGCAATTTACTGTCACGATTAATGCAGCAGCAGCCAGGCAGATGTGATCTATTAAATAGTTCTGCATTTGCCAAAAGGGATTAATTCAGTACAACTGGATTTTATAAAATCTTCATTGCCTCTAAACATCTGCTTCTAAATCTTCACAACTTTATGGCATTTTTTACATTCTCTTTTCTAAATGTTTTATTACCAGAGCATATTCTATGCTTTAAGGTATTTATAAATATGCATTCCTTTATCTGTGTCCCCTGTTGAGAATACAGTTACACTGTAAGGCTTTGTCTAGATCACGGTGGCAATTATTTCAATCTCACCCAGAACTGGAAAAAAAATCAAGAAAGCTATAGTTTAAATGGCACTGGACCTCCATCTAGTGAGAAGAAGAATAGTGCATGGTTTTATGTTAAAAGATTTTCTTACAAGGAATTGTGTTTAACTGCCAGAAGAGGTGTGGATATATTTGCACAAGATACAAAGGAAAATGTTCTATTTTATGCTAAAACCTTTACAAAATCCATAATTTCAGTTTGAGTATCAGTGATTGCTCACAGATCTCAGTAAAGGAAACAGACATTGATAAACCATGCTGCAGTCAGACACATGTGAGGGCTGATCTTGTACTGCAGTGCCATGTTCCACTGTCTATCCAGTTTAAAGACTGAAAAGGCCTCTCAAGCCCCTCTTCTGAGGTGGGGAGGAGTTACCACTCCATTGCAGAGATATGGGTGAAACACACCAAGCAAGGGCTGGATTTTAAAGGTTTGAAGATAGATACCTACTTGTCTTTCCAGATATGCCTACATCTTTATTTTTTAGTCAAGGTGTTAAGTACCTGACTCCTCCTAAGCATCATAGTTGATGGCTGTCTGCACCTTTTGCCACATAAATGTAAAACTGTAAAACTTGTCCTAAGGTGCCAGACTGATGCCCTGCTCTGCTTCCCATCTGGAGGGGAACAGAACTGCAGAGTTAATATCTGCTTACTGATGCACCTGCAATTATGACAGTCCAATATTCCACAGGTGGTTGCATCAAGGAAATCTTCCAAGCATGCCTCATGACAACATTGTAAAATTTTTGTCATTTGATTGCATAGCCTGGACCTCACTTCACTTTAAAAGTTTTGGATGTCATCATAAAATCTAAGCCATGATACAAACCCATGTTCAAAGAAATGCTCAGTGCTTGTTTTAAAGGTGATGCAACTACACAAGCAAGAACTCTGCATAAAGCCAAAATAAACCCCAGGTAAGATCTGTAAAGAAAAAAAACTCCTTCCTAAAAAAAACAAAAACACAAACAAAACAAAACAAAACAGAACACACATATCATTGGACAGTGTTCATGACTTGAAATTATAGATCACTGAGATCACTGAGATCTCTTAAATTCCTCCTGAATACTGCATATAGTTTTTGTCACTTCATCTTGAAGATGACAGGCAAGGGTAGAGGAAAGGATGACTGAAATGATGGAAGATATGAAATAGTTTCCTAAGAGCTTTGGAATAAGAAAGGAACTACTGACTAAATTATGATACTTTGGTTGGAAGGACACAACTGAGAGAGGATACAAGGGGCTCTCCCCAGTACAGAGCCAATAGAATAGTGAAACACCATTTAGGGTCATGAAAGCTTGGCCTTGCCTTTGCTCCCTCCTTTTCTTGTGCCATTTTTGTGCTGGAGGAAAGCCTTCCTGTGTCCTTGGGGGTCTGGGCAAGGAATCCACTCAGTGGGCTCTTCTCATGAGGGCCTTACAACAACAGCCAATGCCTCTGATAACAGGATGAGCCTTTAACAGGAGGGACATTGAACAAAACCAAGGTTCCAGGCTGTGTACCAATGGGCAAGGCTTTACTGGGCTTGGCCAGATCATCACATCCCCAGACTACAGCTGGATTTCCTCCACTATGCTCTCACCATACTGCCACCTGGCTTTAGATTGTGCTCATTTTATACACCCTGAAAGTGCTTTTCCAGGGCAATGGTATTTATTCTGCCTCACCCTCATCTTTCTGATGTAGAAATAAGTCCAGGTGGAATTCATTAGCTCCTAGATAGTACAATTTTCCATTTTGAAGACCAGTATTACAAGAAAAAGATGAAAAATCTTAATTTAGGAGGAAAACACAGCGGGACTTTTCTTTCTGAGTCCCTAAAGGTTTTGTGCTTATCTTGGTACTTCAACAGCTTTTGCAACCCATCTGAAGTTCAGTAGCAAATACAAACACACAGGATAAATAGAACAGCTTCAGCCAGCTTTATTCAATTCCTTCAGGTGTAAAAATCTCAAGAATTTATAAAACATGTCAGAGAAGTTTATATAACTTCCTTATGTACAATAAAATATATATGTATGTATATGTCATTCAAATTGCCTCTGATGAAATAGTGACAGTAAGATGAAGAGCTATTTAATGAATATTGAGCTTTGCTGCATGCAAACTGGACATAAGAATGCATAAACAAATGTCAGATGCATCATTAATGACATGGCACCTTTCCTTCCTCTTCCTTAACTCCCTGAATACTGTGAAGCCAACAGAAGCCTTAAGAAACTTCCTGTATTATTGTCAGCCACAGACTTGACACCTCACTCAGAATAAAAATATCACAGCAGTGTGCTTCTTTTAGTTGAAAACATTCTCTTTATTAGCAGATTTGCACTACCAGATGACATTTATACCTTCCCTCCTTCCCTATCCTAATTTAGAACATTACTTTTCAAGGCTGCACTGAGGTAATGGATCAAGAATGGCTTATTAACTGGCATAACACAAAAGAAATCCAGGACTGGAAATGAAACAGAAGAGTTGCAAGAGCACAAAAATTGTGTACATGAAACCACTGATTTCCTGAGGCTCATTGCACCTTGCTGTTATTCCCTTTTAAGTGCCTTAGCTTGTCTGCAACCACCACCACCTGCACATAAAAATATTCTTGTACACTTAACAGAAGGAAAATGTGCTAAATTCTGAGGGCTTTGAGGAAAAAAAAAAAATCCATCCAAACTTCCTCTTGAAACTCAAAAGCCTATGACTGCAAATAATCCCTTCACCAGGATAAGGTGCCTGAAATATGGCCATAAGATTACAAGGTTCTGCAGCCACATGTACAGCTATATTCTGCCTTTCTCTAGGTATGTTTGGTATTCCAAGTTACCTCATTACTTTGTTAACTTGTGAGGAAGTAAGGAAGGATTATACCTCCATACACACACATAAATCCTCACACAGAAACTTATCATTGGTGTATATATATTCTAGTTATTCTCTGGTGTTTGTCATTTTTAGTACAGCTGTCTTACTTCATTACTTCTTAAATTCAAAATAAAGTGAATTATTATTCTTTTGTTCTGTATTTGTTTATTTGTTTGAATTTATTCTATGAGAATGTATTATACCACTCAGAAGTTATAATTTACTTTTAAAATTTAAATTCCCCAAATATTATGCATTTACTTAAGAGGTAAAAATGGGGGGGGGGGGGGGGGGGGGGGGGGGAAATGTTCTGAATATGCTATTACTTTGTTCCCAGCATATGAAGTAACTTTTTGTCATTTTAATTTCTTGTGTTCTTAAGTTCCTCTCTACATTTCCTTTTGTCCAGTTCAGAAAAGCTGCTCTTACATACAGCAGGCTCAGGTGTTATTCTTCACAACTATTTTTAGGATGCGCTTGCACTAAGATTTATACCATTCTCTGGAGGCGTCTGTCTCTCTACACTGATTAAATTGGCAGGCGGTGTGATTAAGGTTCTAATTTGGGCTTCTCGATGCTGGGTTTAGGCACAGGCTGTTCTCAAGGGTCCTGACCACATCACCTGAATATCTAGCATCATTAAGAAAAGCATTTCCCTTCTTACAAAAAGTCTTCACTGCACAGGCAGTGACAATTTATTAAGTCCTTGACCATGGGAACAGCAAAATACAGCAATGAACTTCATGAGAAGACTTTGACCACTTCAAATGGATATCTCAAGCCAGCTGCCTGTGATTTTTTAAGTTTCAGATCAGCATCTCAACACACAACTTGAGTTCAGCTGATGAAGACTGCATATGTGAAGAGTGAACATGTACAGAGCCCACCATGCAACACAAAGCTCCTGTTCAGGCATTATGAGCCAGGAGGATGCTACTGTCAGTACTGACAGGAGCTGGTCACTGTTCCTGTTCCCTCTTTTTATCCCAGATCTTGACATAAGAGCTATCCATCATTTTTCTCAGTTTTATTCTTCATAACTGAAATATGACATCTATTTTCTTCCTGAATTTCTTAGATGTTTGTCAAATATCACAGAAGTTTATAATTTGGATAGAGATGGAGAATTTTAAATATTTTCCTGTTCCAAACATGAAAACAAAAATATTTCTGACTCTTTGATCCTTAACCATCTATTGATAGAATCACCTAATTTTTTAGGTTTGAAAAAACTTCTTCGGTTATTGAATCTAACATTAATCCAGCACTGCCATATCCACATATCCATCTAAACAATGTCCCTAAGTGCCACGTCTTTTTAATATCTCCAGGGGTGGTGACTCAACCATTTCTCTGAGCAGCCTATTCCAGTTCTTGACAACCCCCTTTTGGGAAGAAATTTTACCTAATATCCAATCTACAGCTCCCCTGGAGCAACTTGAGACTGTTTCCTCTTGCCCTATTGCTTATTACCTGAACAATAAGGTCTCTCCTGAGCCTCCTTTTCCCCCTCAGCTGCTCCTCAAAAGACCTTTGCTCCAGACCCTTTGCCAGTTTTGTTGCCTTTCTTGGGATATGCTCCAGCACATCAATGTCTTTCTCGTAGTGAGGAGTCCAAACTGGAAACAGGTTCAAGGTGCTCTCTCACAGGTCAGAGGGGATGGATACCCAGAAAACAACTGGTCTTGCTGTTAAAGGCTGAGGCAAAGAAAACATTAAGTACCTCAGTATCTTCATCATTCTTTGACACTGTATTTCCCCCCACACTCCATAAAGGATAGAGGGTCTTCTTAAGCCTCAATGTGTTGCTGATTTATTCACAGAAACATTTCTTATTGTACTGTATAGCAGAGGCCAGATTAAATTCTAGTTTGGCTTTTCTCCTGCATAACCTCACATCATCCTTGTAATCCTCCTGAGTTGCTGCCCCATCTTCCAAAGGTCATAAACCCTTCTTTTTCCCTGAGCTCCAGATGAAGCTCTGTTCAGCCAGACTGGTTGTCCCTGCTGGCTCATCTTTCAGCCATGTGAATGGCCTGCCCCTGTGCTTTTAAGATATCCTTCCTGAAGAACGTCCAGACTTCCTGAACTCCTTTGCCTTTCAGGATTATCTTCTGACTCTGCGGTGATGCCTGCCCCACAGAAGTCCAAGCTGGCGCCCATCCCTATTTCTTTGAGAATTGAAAACTTTCATTTTGTGGTTGCTGTGCCCAGCATCACCCACCTGTCCATTTCTGTTCATAAACAGCAGGTACAGCAGGGAGCCTTTCCTAGCTGACTCCCTCACCAGTTGTGTTAGGAGATAATCTTCCACACACTCCAGGAATGTCCTAGATTGCTTCCTCTCTGCTGTGCTTTGTTTCCAACAGATTTGGGGAGTTGAAGTTCCCCACAAGAACAAAGCTAGTGATTGTGAGACTTCTGCCAGCTGCATATAGAATATTTAATCTATGTCTACATCCTGTTTGGGTGGTCCCTAACAGACTCCCACCATGATATCTGCCCTGCTGGCCCTCTCCCTGATTCTCACCCATAAGCACACAACCCTACCATCACTATCATTGTAGACTCCCATGAAATCCTTTCCTGGTGGAAGAAACCCTGCTGCCATGGTCAGAGACACCTTCCATTAGATCATCTTGCTCAGAGCACCATACAACCTGGCCTTGAGCACTTCCAGGTATGAAGTATCCACAGCATCCCTGGGAAACCTGTTCCAGTGCCTCACCACTCTCTCATTAAGGAACTTCTTCATATATCTAATCTAAACTCACCCTCTTTCAATTTAAAGTCATCATGCCTTGTCCTGTCACTAACGCCCTTGTAAAAAGTCTCTCTCTGGCCTTCCTGTAAGCCCCCTTTAGGTACTAGAATATAAAGTCTCCCCAGAGCCTTCTCTTCTCCAGGCTTAACAATTCCAACTGTCTAAGCCTGTCCTTGTAGGAGAAGTGTTCCAGATATCTGATCACCTTTGTGACCCTCCTCTGGACTTGCTCCAGCATTTTCATATCTTTCTTAAGTTGGGGGTGCCAGAGCCGGTCACATCATTCCAGATGGGGTCTCAGAGTGAAACAGAGGGGCAGAATCCCCTCTCTCATCCTGCAGGCCATGCTCCTTTTGATGCAGTCCAGGATACATTTGGCTCTCTGGGCTGCAAGTGCACATTGCTGGCTCATGTCCAACTTCTTATCCACCAGCACACCCTTCTACTCAGGACTGCTCTCAATCCCTACCCTGCCCAGCCTGTATTAGTGCTTGGGATCACCCCAACACAGGTGCAGCACATTGTACTTGGCCATCTTGACCTTCATGAAGTTTCCCTGGGCCCACTTCTCAAGCCTTTCAAGATCCCTCTGGGTGGCATCCCTTCCCTCCAGTGTGCCAAATGCACCACACAGCTTGGTGTCACTTGCAACATGCTGAGGGACACCATCCATGTCACTAACGAGGATGAATAGTGCCAGTTCCAGTACTGACCCCTGAGGAACACCATTTGTCACTGCTGTCCACTTGGACATCAACCTGTTGACCACAAGCAACTCTTTGAGTTTGACCACCCAGCAATTTCTTATCCACCGAGTAGTTCACCTATCAAATCTATGCTTTTCCAGTTTAGAGACAAGAGTGTCAAGCAGGACAGTGACAAATGTTTTGCAGATTTCCAAGATGATGTCAATTGCTCAGACAGTACTCATTGATGATGTAATCCTGACACAGAAGGACACCAAATTTGTCCTTAGTCAAGCCATATTGGGTGTCACAAACGACCTTATTTTCCATGTGCCTTAGTATATTTTCCAGGAGAATCTGCTCCATGGTCATGCCAGGCACAAAGGTGAGACTGGCCTGCAGTTTCCTAGGTCTTCTTTTTTTCCTGTTTTCAAAAACAAGGATTATGTTTCCCCTTTGCCAGTCACTGGACTGCCATAACTTCTCAAACATGATGC
Organism: Aegithalos caudatus; assembly: GCA_013389925.1. Lineage (NCBI taxonomy): Eukaryota > Metazoa > Chordata > Aves > Passeriformes > Aegithalidae > Aegithalos > Aegithalos caudatus. Next base: position 296,491 of record WEIU01017017.1, on the reverse strand, counting down.
ACCTCCAGGTTCCTTAGATGATCTCAAATCTGATCTCCTACAACAGGCAGTTCTCCATTCTCCCAGTCCCTGACTTTGCCTTATGTGACTCAGGTGGTATGACTGCAGCACTTGTTGATGAAGACTGAGGCAAAAATATTGGTGAGTATCTCAGCCTTCTCTATGTCCCAGGTAACCAGTTCTGCTCTTTCCTTGCAGAGGGGGCTCAAATTTTCCCTAGTCTTCCTTTTATCATTGACATACCTATAGAAGCTTTTCTTGTTGCCCTTGACTGTGGGGCTGATATTTCTGAGTCTGAAAGGTTTTCAGCCTGTCAGTGGCTGATTTTCTTCCCAAGGGAAGATTTCTTGGGAGAATTTTCATTCAAGGACAATTTCTGTAAATAACTATTTCTTCTTATAACATTTCTAAGTAAACAATATTTTTCTCATAACAACAACTTCTCCCAGGTGCTATTTGACTGTCTTTCTAGTTTTCACTAGAGTGGGAATTGAACCTGGGTCAACAGTTTAGAAGGTAGCAATGCAAGACATTACACTACTGGAGAAGTTGTTGTTATGGGAAAAATATTGTTTACTTAGAAATGTTATGAGAAGAAAATAGTTATTTACAGAAATTGTCCTTGAAAGAAAATTCTTCCAAGAAATCTTCCCTTGGGAAGAAAATCAGCCACTGACAGGCTGAAAATCTTTCAGACTCAGAAATATCAGGCCCACAATTGACAGTCCTAGCCAGAATTAATTCTATTACAGTTTTAGCTTTCCTGACCTGCTCTCTGTGTACTTAGAGAATTTCTCTATATTCCTCCCAAGATGACTTTCCTTGCTTCCATTCTCTGTGGGCTTCCTTTTAGTGTTTGTGTTTGTCCAGAAGCTCCTTCTTCTTTTTGGGATGTATCTCTGGGATGCATCAATCCTAAACTTGGAAAGGGTGACCATTATATTTTATCAGCTTTCTTGGGCCCTTCTTCTTCCAGGGGTTTGTCCCATATTCTGCCAAGCAGATCTCTGAATGGGCCAAAGTCTGCTCATATTGTAAGTGAAAATGAGGCCACTGTATGCTTATCCTCTTTATTTTTAAAAGTAAAAGTCCAGGAGATAAGATGTTGTTTACAGAGAAAGTCACCATTTTTCTTCCAAGCAGTTCTCTTTAAATGTATCTTTGTTTGATGTGTGGGATAGGGTTGTGCTGTAACTATTACAGAGCAAGAAATGAGAAGAGAAAGTTCATAAAATGACCAGAGAAAATAAACATCAGTCAGACCATACTTTCAATTTAGTATAGGAGGTCCACAGAAACAAGTGCCTCAGGAAAGTAAATATGTGGATTTCTCTGACAGAAATAACAATTGCAAACTGTAACAAATGTAATAAGAAAAAAAAAAATGTGCCACATGGTGAGTTTGAATGAATCACACACAACTGTATGTAGTGTGTTCATAGCCAGGAAAGCCATTTTTCTTAATATAGCCCCTTGCTGACTCCCTTAAACACTGTTATTATTTCTGCAACTCAAAGGTACAAAAAACTAGTGCAAACTGAAAATGGCTATATCATTCTCCTCCCCCATCAGAGTTTACAGTTATCTAAATTTGGATAATTTTTAGATTTATATTATGTTCGATTACAGCGCATTTTGGAAACTAAAGCCTTAGGATAAAACCAATGGCTGTGAAGGCTAAAAAAGCCTTGAAATAACAAACCCATCTCCTGCTGGAACACAGATTCAGCACTGCAACAGTGACAAGGCAAATCAAATAATCGTTTTGGATTGCCAGAAGATCAGGACTCCCCAGCAGCTGCCTTTTAGTTTCTTAATGGCCACCAACAGTTGGAAAAAAGCTGAAGAGAGCAGGCTTGTTTTCTCTGCCCACTGAATTATTTCCTTCTTATGCCTTTTTGTCTATCCATAGCTTACAGCTCTATTTACCCAAAATGATTAGAGCTTTCTGTGAAACAGAAACGTGGAGGAAGACAGGTCATGTATATTCTTGCTAATACAGCCACCTGTTGTCTTGCCACACTCTCCATTTATTTACTACTGACTTGCTCAACCTTCTTCTGCAGGCCCAGTGATGTCAAATGGGACCTCAATTTCTTCTCACTTTTGATGTAGCAAGATAACAAAATGACAAAAACTGCCCAATTTTGTAACCTTTCTCTAGTGACACTCGTCCTGCCTTTACCAAAAATCATCACAGTCTTACCTCCTGACACTCGCTCAGCCATACAAGGGAGATGATGGTGCCATGGGTTTCCAGACATAGGAAATAGTTTTGAGTCAAGTGCATGGTCAGAAAGGTGTGAGAGGTGAGCAAGGCAGATTATTCATATTGAAGTCGCTTCACAATGGCAAATCAACTAAGCCCCTGGCTTATTTTCCAAAGCAACTTGGCTCTGCTAGAGATTAATATTCTCTGCAGGATTTTTGGCAATGTTGCTATAGCCTGCTGAGACAATCTGGACTGCCAAAATCCACTAGTAAGGGTCCCCAATATGCTGACATTTCTAGGTCAAGCTGGTTCTGAGACACATTTTTTAATAGAATATATCACAAGGCATTTAAAAAAATAAAACACCTACATTTTTTATAGGCCCTTTTCCACAGAATTGGCATTGTCTAATTATGTTGAAACTTTCTCAGAAAAAATGTACCTCTGGCCACAACTCCACTCTACCTGGCAATTTTAGATGGAAAAAACTTCAAAAAAAGAACAACAAGAAAAGGGGTAATCATTTGTTGATTGGAGGAAGCAGCCAGAATTAGACTTAGAACAGAAGGCAATTCCCATTTTATCTTTGGATTTACTGTACAGCATCTGTAATTTCACTTGTTCTCATTTTGCAGGAAGACAAGGAGCAGGAAAAAAAACAGGGCTGGAGATAAGTTGAAGGCAGCCATGGGCACATCTCTGACTTTCAGGAGCACCCAGGGGAAATTCATATAACTTCTTTGGTGACATTGTGTCACAAACACTGTCTTCTGCTTCTCTGAGAAGCCGAATGAACTGAGGCAGATATTTAAGATATTTTCCCAAATGTTTTCAAACTTTAATTGACTAACCTTCTAGACAGGCTATCTATCTATCTGACTTCTTCCATTAAGAAGGAATGTTAGTTTTTATTTTCAATTATAAAGGTCTTAGTTCAGTTTTTCTAAATGGTTTTGGGAAGATCTGAGAGTCTTTGATTTTTAATTAAACCAGTTAACTGCAAGGACTGAAAGAGCAGATGGACAAGCACCCTTTTTGTGGGGGCTAAACATTGTCAATAATACTTGCACTGGGAAGTATTAGTCTGCCTTAGTCAGCATCAACATTTTATTTTAGAAATTCTGTTACATGATCTGTCATATTATATTCATTCCTGAGATTTTTTAGGAAGAAGCTCTCAAATTAGATTTGGAAATATTGCAAAGCAATGAGATATGCTAGTGAGAAGCTCAGGAAAAAGAAAAAAAAAAAAAAAAAAAAAAAAAAAAAAAAAAAAAAAAAAAAAAAAAAAAAAAAAAAAAAAAAAAAAAAAAAAAAAGACCCCACTGAAAAAAGAATGAAAAGAGATCTGATGTGGTATATTATTTGGGCTATTATATTAGGTGGTAGTGGCCACCTGCCCAAACAGCACATGCACAGCTCTAGGTTACTTAAGGTCTGTTCTGGCAGTCATTTAGATGCTAAGGGGAGGTTTCAGCACCCAAATAGCTTGAGCTGGCTCCAGCAAGATTCGTAGCTACACACGATTGGTTTCATCTCCCTGCTACTTGGGGAGAGCCATTTCTCCTCCAGTGCTATACCAGTTGCCAAGAAGAAACCCATCAAGAATACTTTTTTTTTCTACTCAGAAAGGATCTGGAAAAGAGTAAGAAGTTATGTCTTGGATAAACTGAAGTAGGGCACACTAGGACTAAGTGACAAAGGAGATTTAAGTAGTAAAAAAACAATAGCTCCCATCTCAAGAGTTAGGCTTACATTTCCTGTTCTTTGGATGAGTATCCTACTCTCCCAGTGAAACCACTTGAGAAGAGTGACAGGAAAGCTGCTTGCGTAAGTTAAAAGATTATGGAATGTTAAGGATTTTTAGGGACATTAAAGGTCACCTTGTTCAAAACCCCATTAGAACAGGAAGATCTTATCCAACCTGGCCTTGAATACTGCCAGGTATGGAACATCCACAACTTCCTCAGGCAACCTGTTCCACCCTCAAAAATTCCTCCCTAACTTAAATTTCCCCTCATTCAGTTTTTTCCCATTAGTCCTTATCATATTGCTACAGTTCTTGTGAAGAGTCCCTCTCTGGCTTCCCTGTAGACCCCTTCAGATACTGGAAGGTGGCCACAAGGTCTCCATATAACCTTCTCTTCTCCAGGCTGAACAGCCCCAACTTTCTCAGCCTCTCCTCATAGGGGAGGTGCTCCAGTCCTCTTACCAATTTCAAGGCCTTTTCTGGACTTGCTCCAACTGTTCCATGTCCTTCTCATACTGAGGACACTAGAACTGTACACAGTATTCCAGGTGGGATCTCAGAGCAGAGTGGAGGGGGAGAATCATCTCCCTTATGCTGCTGGCCACATTTCTTTGGATGCAGCCCAGGATTCAGTTGACATTCTGGGCCGCAAGCTCACAATGCTGGTTTATGTCAATGTATTTTTTTTTAAAGACCTCCTGTAAAATTTTAACTACAGAGCCAAGTTTTGGTCACTAGCACTTCTGGACACCACAAAAGCTCCCTCTCCTAACCAGACCTGAAACTGATAAAAGGTGACAGCAAGAGATATTTAGGTGCTTGTTTCCACCAGCCTCCTGTACAGACAGACTCCTGCTGTGGCCCAAAGTATGGGTCTTGAAAGGACATTTCTATGGCTATATGTGGCAGCCAGGGAGCAAAGAAGTGAAGAGGCTGGCTCTGTCCCAGGATGACACTGTCAGTGTTAACAGTCATTATTGATCCTGGAGGCAAGGACAAGATTCTTGCCTTCAGTCTGGCTCTGCCCCAGGATGACACTGGCAGTGATAACAGTCATTATTGATCCTGGAGGCAGGGACAAGATTCTTGTCTTCACTTTGCCCTTGGGTGATATAGATAATGGACACTCATGGGATGGTGGCAGTGGCCCCAATGGTGCAGGTTCTCTGGCGTTCAGTATAATGTTCAAGCCATCCAGGAATCTAGGACATTTAGGAAAATCCATCAAACGTCAGGTAAGCATCCAAATACATGTTCTATCCAGAGAGAGAACACGGAAAACCCCTATTATTACAACAGGAAACCAGGGCAAAAACAGAGTAGTATGTGTCATTTGCCACATCACAAGCTGATAACCTGGCTTTATCGGTGTTACTCCACTACAAGGAAGAGGTTGTGGGTCTGGCACTGAATCTGCAAAGATGGGATTCATGTTTGGCCAAGGGATGTTAGTGCTCACAAGCAAGTTGATTCCGATGTTTCTCATTGCCTAACTGAGGCATCCATCCACTGGAGGAGACGGGTTTGTGAGTCTTGGTGCCCTACAGAAACCCGGAGCAACTTTTTCCCTTGCCCTAAGGAAAGAGATACTGAGCTCTAGAAAATGAGGGCAGGCTGCTCAAAGTTTGTCCAAGTTTAGGCAAGACTTTTTCCACTGCAGATGGGTGCCTGCCCCTCAAGCAGTGAGTCAAAGAAGAGAGAATTTTGCAACCCTTGAACCCCTGCCACTAAGAGTAGGCAGAGTTGATATAAGTGACACTGGAGAGGTGATGCAGACAAGCTGAGGGAGAAGTGTTGGTAGAGGAAGCAGTGCTGAGACATGAGAACTCCATGAAACAGCGAGATGGGATTTCTGCCCAGCTTTGCATGCAACTGAAGCAACCTGGAGATAAATGGCTGTGTCTAAAGCAAGTGGAGACCAGAGCAAAAGTCAGGCAGCCTGTAATGCTCCCTTCAAGGAAAGAAGGCTTTTTAAGGTTTATATCTAATTCTACTGCTAGAATAGCAAAGCATTCGGGCTTCCCAGAAGATAGAGAAAGGCAGTTGAAGAATTCAAAGTGTAGTATAATGAAATGCGCTTCCCACCCACTTAGATTTAAGACTGTGATTCAGTACTGCATTTATGCAGTTTCTGGAATGGAAGGGCATTGTGATGCATCTAAATGAGATTTCTGAGCCAGTGCTAGCAGATGGACCTCAAGAAAAAAAACTCCACACAGTCAGATAGCTAAAATAAGGAGATATTTTTCACCACCACTATTTTGGTGATGGTGTCACCCTCTGTCATTGCCAATTCCAACAAAACTAATAACCTCTTTAAGAATTGAAACACATGGAAGATAAAAATATCAAAACCAGAGATTAGTCAATTTAGCAATCTCACCATTTTTTTTTTGCACAATTTGCATCATCTATATCATCTGTAAGACACTTTGACAGACAGCTACACACAGAGCCTTTACTGGCAATCCAGGACACCAACCATTAAAGGTTATTCCATAAATATTACTGTAAAAAAAATACACTAATAGACATCTTGAAAAACCGATGGCAGCCCTACTTGATAATTAACTCAATTTTAAGGAAAAATAATAATAGACTGTGAATTTGTAGTTTTATTTTATCATTTATTTGCTTTATTAAAATACAACTCTAAAACTAAATAAACCAATGAGGCATTGAAAGTCTTTTGTGCCTAATATTAAGAGAGAGAAGTTCTTCCACTTTAAAGGTTCACAGCCATTCTGCAAATTTTACTTAGTGTTTCCCTTCCAAAGTAGCATTTGCATATCTTATTCCTGCATTGGGAAGTCCTGTACTCTCACTTGCTGTTTAAAAAATGCAACAAACAAAAAAATGAAAAGTTAACCAACCAACTAAACAAGCAAAAACAACACAATGCCTCCACCAAATTTCAGGAAAACGTGATTGCTTCTTATTTGATTTGGACAATCCAGTGTTCACCCAAAATATTCAGTTTAATCTAAGGGAGATAATCTACTCCAGCATAATGCCAAACACTACCCATGGTTTCAAGTAGAGGAATAATTATTGCTTTCCACGTTTGACCTAGGAGGGGATATTAAAAACAAGTAAATTTAGACTAGCATGTTAAGCAGAAAAGTTCAGTCATCCTGAGGCAGACCAGAATAGCTTGTAAATTAGGAAGACAGATGCATTGATTTAACATTTTTTGCTTCTTAGACTTTCAGTTACAGAAATTGTCGTACTTAAATACGTCATTACCATTTCATTCACTGCTTAAGATAAAATGTGGCCAAAAGCATCCATCTGTTCATCTTTAGCACCCACCCAGACAGAATATATAGTGCCAATTTCCACTCAGAAGTACACTGAGGTAAACCAGTAATAACCACTTTGACAGTAATGTATTCAGGTTTAATATAGAATAAAATTTGTTTCCTGTTTGGCAGCTCTCTAAAGACTAGAAAATTGCCTTGGAGCCCTACCTAATATTTCTTCTGAAAAAATCTCACTAGAGACCTACCTAATACTTCTGGAAAAAATAATGCTTATCTGCAATAGTGTTTAAATCATTGTTTGGCAGATCAGTGTAAACACTCTGACCATTGTTTAAATGCTGGGCAACCTGCTTTAAGGCATCATGTTTTAGAAAAGCATCATATAATGCCACAGTACATTGAACAAGTAGGAAAAAACCTCCAAGCAACATTCTTTCTCCAATATCATGTTCTCTAATTAGAAAATAAGATATCCGTGGGATATTATAGGAAGTTTTTAATGTTCTTCAAACGTCCAATTTCATCCTGCATGGAGCAAAGCTACAGAGGGTTAAGGTTATAACAATCTTCAAATCAATCCACTCTGTATCTCAAATGGCTTCATAAGCATATGAAATCTTACATCAGACTTTGCACTCCCATGGTCAATTGAGATCTCAAGTGAAATAAAGTTGAGAGACCTTAGAGTGCAGCTAAAGAATGTGATCATTCTCACTCTCCAGAAAAAGCCTGTGATATGTATGTTTCATATTAGAAACATATTGGAGGGTGGAAATAAAATGAGTTGATTCTGTTGCCCTGTCAAGGTCTGGGAAAAATCCTATGAAAATTCCATTTTAGGATTTTTCTGGTAAGAGTAGTTGGAACTCACTATCAGTTTCTGAGAATACCAGTGGTTCCGGAAAGCCCTCCTAATCTTGGTCTTTGATAGCTCTAATCGAAATTATTCATATGGGTTCAAATCTATAATCCTAATTACAGTTTTGTTTCACTTCTGCAACTTTCAAGCTCTCTCAAAGGCAATGGCATTTTTAAATGTTAAAAAATATAATTACTGTGTCTGTAGTAAATGAGTGCATCTCAAGTTCACTGTTGTACTTTCTACTTGGCTACAGAATCTACATATGAAATGAATATTAAAAAATAAATTTATGTTACGTTGGAAGGGCCACGTTATTTGATAGATTCAGAAATCTACTTTGAAACTATGAAACACATCAAATCCAATTCATTAAAAATTTATTAAACTCTCTTCAGCCTGATTATTAGAAGCACAGTCAACAGTATAAGATCTAAGGTAAAAATGGCAATGTCTGGAATTTAGAAACTTTCCTCACTGCATTCCTGCAGTGGGGGTATGAATTCAGTTCTGTGATTTTGTTGGCTTTAGTGGGAGTCATGCAGCAGTATCTGGCAAATAGGTTTATCTACACATTCCCATAGCTGGTGTTCACTAATAGGATTGTGCCCACAGAAACATCCATTATCCTAACTATTTTATTATGATTCTCCCATATAGCAGGGTAACTATAATATAATTTATATTTGTTGGGGGTTAGGTTTGTTCCTTTTTACTTAGAGAACTTTTCCCCATGAAGTTGCCAGGAAACTAAGTACTGGGTGCTTATGGGTGTTTGACCACAAGTTTTGGGGCGGATGCTTTCTGATAATGGCCCAGCTGTTAAAACTGGGTGGGGCAGTGTTTCTTATCTCTTTCA
>WEIU01017017.1:268258-284045 GCA_013389925.1 Aegithalos caudatus | reverse complement strand
TTTTTGCTTTACAACAGCCATTATACTTCCATGTCAGAAATATTTACTCAGGTTTATACTTTCAGCATGCTTGCTTTTAGTCCCTCAGTCTAGGGCAGGCCTCAATCAGAAAATTAGCTTTAGGGGGTCAAAGCACAGTGCCTGTATCATGATATTATGTGATAGCGATGGATATGATATGATGATTCAGGCTCTTTACCTTCCTCCCCAAAATAACTTGAGTTTTGCAAACCAGATGCTTTGAAAAGGGTACCATCTTCCTTGGGCAAGACATGCATTTTACAGCCCCATGAATGACTGCTTTGTCATTTTCTACTCCAACTGGGAAGAAGGCCAGTACAAAGGACAATAGTAATCTCATTATTTTTACATATTCAAAATGCAGCAAGAAATGTGCTTCCCTTTTCCACTGGGGCTCTATCTATCTCTGAAGACCAATTCTAAATTATAGTATTCATTTTATGGAGCTTACTATGGATATGTCTGCAAACATAAATGACAGTGATGACATTGATGACAACAATATGTAAGTACACATACACACACGATCATAGATCACAGAATATTCTGATTTGAAAGGGATCCACAGGGATCATCAAGTCCAGCTCTTAAGTGAATGGTTGACAAGAGGATTGAGCCCACAATCTTGGTATTATTAGCACCGTGCTCCAAGTACACTCATCCAAAAAAATTATTTTGCTCTGAAGAGTGTCATACCTTTTACACTGGCATCTGCCTAAGTTTAGAACACTAGGACCTACTGCAGAAACACAACCCAGTTTTTTCCATGCCAAATTATTCTTGAGAATAATTACTCCATCAGCAGCAGAATTAAAGAATTCTGGTTTCCCAGTTTACAGATTATATATACTAATGGACTTTCCCCTACATTAACTACATATTTCTCTTTGTTCCTTATAGTTTTGGATATAACATGTCAATGTACTACTGAATGTACTGAAATGTACTGAAAATGTACTGAAGCCAGTACAAACAGTAACTACTCTATTCAAGTAGTGCTAGCATCAAAATTTTGAAAACCATTAATTTTCTTGACATTTTAATAAAATATAAGTATCATTCCAGACACGCAATTGACCTGTGGCAACACTGCAAAATCTTTACTGCTGTAAGACTGAAAGCTATAATCAATTAATCAGACTTCCTGCAACTTATTTATTCCAAACCCTTGCTTAAGTGATTTAGAGCTTACAAGATAAAATTAAGATACAGTTAAAGAAGAGAACCCATTTCTAACTGCACATTCATTTTAAAAAGCCATCCAGTCACTTGATACACATAATGGAAGCAGAGACAATGGTGATCTTTAAACTGAACTGCAAAATGTCTACATAGATCAGGGTGGGAGAAATATAATGGGTTCAGATTCCCAGGCATTTTGTCCCTGATTATTTTTACTTCATATACTCTCACAGAGAAGTCATGGGGAAACAGATTGTCCTTACTAAAATCTCAATCCCTTTAAACTAGGTAAGGTTTAACAATCAGAATCAGTCATCTGGAAAAAATCCATCACACAAAAGTTATGTATGAGATATAGAATGCTCTGGAAAAGGTGTGAGCCATTTCAGGTCTGATGTGAGAGTAAACCTAAAGTTGAGCATAACCCTTATCTGCAGCTTCAGGTCAGTCCAATTCTATTTTCAAATTATTTACCTGTTTGAGTATTCAGATAGTGCTTCATGGTGGTATCGCCATTCTCATGTGATAAGGCATCTCCCAGAACAGCCAGCCAACCATGAGCTGAAGAGTATTCCTGGGACAATACTAGACTGAGTTGAGATACTCATTAAGCCCAAAACCAGTTATTGCTACAAGGTGTGATGGCTGAAAGGGCTTTCTGTGGAAGAAGAGAGACCTGAATTTATGTCCTTGTGTAATGAATACATGTGTTTTATTAAGGTCCTGGGTTCTTGAGGAAAAGAGATAACTGTGTCACCTCTGTAAGCAGGAGTTGCATTAAATGCCTGGACACTGGCAGGGCTTTGGTGTGATTTAAGCACCTCCATCACAGCCAGATGAGGGCACAGCTGCTCCTGGACATGGCCGAAGAACTTACTTCACATAGCTTGAAGTGTAGACACCTGCTGACCCTCAGTACCTCCAGGGACAAGGAAGCATCTAACTAGAGGTTATGCTTACTCCATTTCTCTACAAATTAGTGTCTCCTATGCCTCACTGGTCACTTCATAAAACTTTGTATAGTAATAAATCTTTCTTTCATGGTGACAAAGATGTATTTTTAAAAGAAACTGTGAATGTAATGATCAGAGCAGTTAGAAAATATTTGGATTTCTCTGCTAACACCTGCTTTGTATATTCTGTTCTTACCTCTGGGGAGATATTTTAAACTCAAATATTTAGAATATTTTACTTATTTCCAGATTGTACATATAGTACATGTACCATGATTAGTGGGTTAAGCTGCACGATACTGTAAAGTTATGAGTTCTATTGAACAAATATTGAAATTCACCTCACACAAATTCTACGTTAGAAAACTACACTACTTACAGAATCACCCAAACTGAACACAAGAAAGAAAATAACAAGACCAAAGGAGCTCACTCAAACATTTAAAAGGCTATTGGAAGTAAATGAGGGGTTTGGAGTTTGACACCCTTTATAATTTGTACCTTGTATTTAGCTGGGCCGGAGGATAAGGGCAAATTAAGAGGACAGAATGAAATTTCCATCCTCAAAAAGCTGAATATCCAGGTGTGCTTTTTTACATAAACAAGGTGCAAATACATATTTCTACTCTGACACAAAGCTGCATAGAAGATGACACTATCTTTTGTGACTCAAGAAAGCACTCCTGCATTTCATTTTCCTCTGCTCCTACAGCTGGTATAACCATTCTTCTTTTAATATCACTGAAGTATATTACAGGTGATTGCTTTTCTCTGAAGAATTATGGAGAAAATACATGCTGAAATATATTTGGGACTAGTTTATTTCCCCCCTTTGGTCATGGTCTGGTGTACCTCTACAATTAAGTAGAGGCTGAACCTTGCATTACATTCACCATGATATGGTTCGTGCTGATATTTTGCACCTGCAGGAGTTTTCCCATTGGTCAAAAAACAGCTTTCAAGGAAGGAGACTCCAAAACAGGCCTTGGCCATGGTACTATTTATGGTACTATTTATGGCCTCTGTGTCTGGGTATAGTATGTCATCATTTTTTTCACTGTGTTTTTCTTTACTCTTTCTACATATTACAGTTTCAGCCCCCCAGGAGCCATTCTGCAGAATCTGTTGCTTAGTAATAGTAACCTTTATGGAAATTAACTTGAACTTCAAAAGAACAAAACATCTTTCATTAGTCACAGGTTTTCAGTTAATGAATTCCTCTGAGAAAGTTGATTAGAAAACCAAACTTTCCAAAATCAAGTGCCACCAATGTTGACCTAGGATCAAGTACTCTCTTGAAAGTGCCATTTCTTTGTCCTCTTTAAATTATGTTTGAGATTGTTTCTACCAATAGTCAGGCTCACCTTAGCCATGTTTCTACCTTAGTCAGGCTTACATTAGACAATGGCACTAACAAAATTAAGTTTCATGTAAGTGGAGTCAGGATCTCATACAGAATACAGCCAGAAAAAGTTATTACAGTCATGTAGCCTGGCCTCCTGTGTAATATAAATCACATGAATTGCACTAAAAGCACCTCTCTAATTATCTCAATATAAAATATTTTTTAAATTTTTTTTTGTCTTGAAGACCTGCTTTAGTTAAAAAAAAAAAAATCTCCTGTTGTGTGATAAAGATAAGGCATTAAGGACCAGAAAGGCACCAGAATTGCTGCAGACTCCTATTGAGAGGGTCAGAGGTAGGGATCTACACCTGCTGCCCTGTGAGTAAAGAAGTCAGCCACCTCTGCAGACAGTCTCAGGTCATCCAGGTGACAGAAATGCAGCTGTTCAGTAGAAATGCTTGGCAGGACTGACAACTTCCTGCTGAAGTTCTGGTTTCCACCCCCCACAGCACCTACCTGAAATCCTACATTTCCAGTTCATGTGGAGGAAGGCAGGGATCTAACAATAAAGAACTCATCTCCTTTAAAACACAGATGCATGGAAAAGGACATCTCTCAGCAGGATGGCTCAGCACGTGCTGCTGAAGAGGCAAAGCGAGATCCAAGTGCCTTTTCCACCATTTACCTGGGAAGTACAGCACAGTGCAAGAGGCCACAAAACTTCATGGGGACAGAATGAGGAACAGGAGTGAATGAGATGCTGGTACCTGGAGATCAGGACATGTGAGGATGCATGCAGGACAGGATTGCTCCTGCATTTCACATCAGGTAACACCCAAACCAAATCTGAAATCAAACGGGCAGTTAGGGCTGTCCTCAAGAATTTGGACCTGCCCAAATTAATAGACTGAAAAGTCAGGTCCTGTCAAGACTTGAGTCCCTTGGCTTTATTCTTACTTAGATTTAGTCTTACAAATCTTCCATTGCTCTCTCTAGCTAGTCTAACGAAATAGATATGAGAGCAGCTCAGCCTAAGCAGTGATATCGTCTGGATTTCTAAATTTGAAATACCAGAAATGGAATAATTAACACAACTTTAAAAGCTCATGCTAGAACACTAGGTAATTATAGAGAAGTGACTTTATAAAGTCCTGTCTGTATTGGAAAATGAGAAATCAAAAACCAAGTAATTAAAGGTACACAGGCAATGCATTCTAGTTTAACAAAACTAACTCTCATTTGTAGGTGTTCTCACATGTAAGCAAAGGGCTCTAATTCCTTATGAAAAATTGGACCAAACTGAGCCCAATTTAATTTTTCAGGATAAAATCCCTATCATGGTTAGAAGTTCAGGAATTTGCATCTCATCTATAAAGAAGCACTAGATGAAGTGAATCAAGTTCTACAATGCCCAGTCCTTTTTCCCAGTGGAGTTACCACCTGAAATTAAAAAAAAAAAAAAAAAAAAAAAAAAAAAATTGTTTAGGGCTTTTTCATGCTGTTTCTCTCACTCCTTTTGGAAGGCAAATTTGCAGAGCAGCTCTTAAAAATTTGAAAACATCCACTCATCTCCACTGGCTGCAAAAGAGCCTCAAGTGATTGGTGGAGCTGTCTATGCTATAGATAGCTAATGTATCAGAGATGTATCTCATCACATATACCTGCTTCTGCATATGTCCAGAAGTGCTGCAGCACTGATGGCGGTAAGCCATTGCCATCCCAAAACAGAATTTACAAACCAGCCTCTACATTTTTTATGCCACAGAGACGATCCAACTGTAGATGTTTTCAGAGCTTAACCAACACCTTAGATTGCAAAAAATGGCCCACAAATGAAACAGGAAGTCTTGGTAAACCACTCCCTTAACCTAATAATTTCAGTAGTGAAAATATTAGGAAGATGTGGTTTCAGTTGTTCTCAGAACCCCAGGGGATTTTCAACAGTCTCTCCTCAGCTCTTGAATTGGTGGATTACCTAATCTGAGTTAGGAACAGAAAAGGCACCCTCTGTAAAAATTGTTTCACATTTGAAGACTAATTAAATGTTCAGCAGAAGGGACACACCTGGGCTGGAGTAGTTACTGCACTGATGGAGAGAGCCTGGCTTCCACTGCTGCTCTCCCAACAGCCATGAAACTCCATGTCACCTGGAAGCAAACAGTGGCTGGAGCACATCCTCCCACTTCTTCCCACTCTCACCCTTTCTCTCCAGCCCAAGCAGAGTTCACAGGAGGGGCTGATGGCACCACTCATCTCCTCTAGATCAGATGCAGAACACAGCCTGATAAATGACAGCTTCAATTCCCCTTCAGTGAGGAAGGGAAAGAAACCCAAGTCCAGGGAAACAAATTCAGAATTACTATTCTCACAGAGTGTTGGTAAAGAAACAAGAGATAATGGAAGACATTTCATTTCTTCTCTCTTCCTTTGAAAGGAATTACTTTTACAGAAAAAGGCAGCACTGACACCTGAAAGAACAGTGGGGCTCAAACTATAGCACTGAGATTTTCACATCGGCATCAGTGGCTCCCTCTTGCCATCCTGGGTATTCAGGCAATACCCTCAGCCACCAAAAAATTGTGTCTTTGACAAAGAGCCTAAGCCCAGTAAATCAAAGGAAGATAATGTTAAATTTATTACAGCTGTGATTACATCCCCTCTGGAGATCAGATTACCTGACTCTTGGAGGAACTGTCATTTATTTCACTAGACCTTCTCTTCCAAAAGTCAGGGAAACATTAGTGGAATTTCTACTCATGACAGCAAAAAGGCTTAATTTTATTTCAGGTCAACCACAGAGGTTGGATTGCAGTAACCTACTGAAGGCAGAGCACCCATTAAACGAGAAGTATATCTCATTATCACTATGTTCTGTGCCTGCAAATTGGCAAAGCTGGTTATGTAGACAGGGTAATAATATAAACCAGGAACAAGTCCTACTTTGATATTTATGAACACTGTTACTTATCAGCAATACTGTAATGATTTGGTATCACACTGCATTCACTGTCACACAATAAGGCAGAAGAAGACAACCAAACAGTCTGTGCATAAATACCCATACATCAATTTTAAAAACGAGCACTGTCTCTGTAAGGGGCACTAAGTCCCATTACAACTCAGATTTTCCTCCACCACACAATGCAGCCACTGACTTATGGCTGTTTTACCACCTACATCTGAGCAGAGCTGTGGTTGTCTCCATGTATGCCCTTTTGTTTTTAAAGCAAGCTGTAGGAACTTTGTTATGCTGGAAGCTCACTGGCAGAGCCTGTTCCCAGAACACTCATAGAGACACAGGTCAGCTCAGGGATTCTTATTGTCATGAACTGCCTGAAGATGGATGAAGTTCAGCCACTGAAAGATGATGTAGAATAAAATTTCTAACACTACTGGGCATAAAACAAGGATCCTGCACTAGCACTAAAGGAAAGTATCTCTGCAGAGGTGGTAAAACTCATCCTCAGCCTGTCATCGATGGTCCAATCTGAACTCAAGACAGGAAAGAGTGGCACAGGGTGAGAGATGTGCTGCCTCCACAGCTTGCCCAGGGACCTCCACCTCCTCCTGCCACCGCTGTACCTGCTGCAGCATAGTCGTGTGCAGAAGGAGCTACCTTGGGTGGATGGGGGGCACCTGGAGAGGATGAGGGAGGAAAAAAGTGGCTGTTGCAGAGGTATGGAGTCTCAGAATGAGGCATTTCAGCAGTTGAGCACAGCCATTTTCAAGTAACCAGAAATATCTATCCCCTCTCTGGCACACTTTGGGGACACGTCTTTATCACTTAGAGAAATTACTCCAGCAGGATTTCTGCTAAATCATCATCAAGCTGAAAGTTTTCCCCAAAACAGCCAAGATGCTGAACTTTTTTTCACTCTGCTAATACGGGGTATAATCCATCACGTACAAACATGCAGCACTTGAATCACAAAGGTCAGTGTCTTGTGTTGATATGAATCATGCCCTGCAGTACTACTGCCTGCTACATTTATTGCACAGCAAGATGATCCTAATTACTTTGTGCAAGCTAAAAGGTAGGACACCCAGTTCAGGTAGTATTTTAGGAAAGTTACTTTCTTATTGGGCTCTCTCTCTGCTTGCTCTATATTATTCCAATTGTTCTAAATATTTTGACATGTCTCTACCCCAGTGTCTCAGAAAAGAGCATTCTGCAAATGCTTTATACAAGAAACATTTTGGTTTAAACGAAACCACCTCAACCAGGCAATCCTGGTTATTTCACAGATAAAAGAAATGTTTGAAACTATGGAGGTGGGTATTAATACAAGAAATGTGCATGTACAAATAAGAGAGTCAATTCTAAAGACTTTTGCTATGTTTCTGGAGAATGTTTATTTTCTCTTTTGTTGTTGTTGTTGTTTCTCAGGTATTTTCATGGGTGTATTACGTACAGAAAAGAAAATGCCATTCTACTTAACAGCTTGTTTTAAAACAATAATTCAAGGTTTCTCCACATCAGAAAATTAGCAGTCTTCAAAAAAAACCCCAGAAAACAAAAAACCACCACCACCCCCCCCAAAAAAACACAAACAAAAAACCCCAAACAAACAAAAACACTACACCTGAAAAAAACAAAACCAGTTTGAAGTACTGGAAAAGTAGTGGCTCCTGGAAA
The DNA here is from genome assembly GCA_013389925.1 of Aegithalos caudatus. NCBI lineage: Eukaryota > Metazoa > Chordata > Aves > Passeriformes > Aegithalidae > Aegithalos > Aegithalos caudatus. Next base: position 275,908 of record WEIU01017017.1, on the reverse strand, counting down.
ACTGAACTTGAGATATTCCTCACCATTCCAAACACAACAAACTTTGTGCTCTGAATTTTTAGTTTTCACACTAAAATAAATTAAAATCTCTTTCAAGGAGAGCATTGTTGAATGATTTAAGAATTAAAAATTTCAAATGGTTTCAGAAATACCGGTGAAATCTTAGTTATTTATGGATATACCCAAAATAAAATATGAAGGCATTATGCATACAAGTGAAAGAAATTGTGACAGAAAGCAGTAAGAGGCAAAACAATTTTCTTTTCTATTTACAGAAATATTTTTACATAACAAGAAATGTCAAAAATACACAATTTTGAGTACAAAAGAATCATTTCAGCAACAGATTTGTACAATTGAGAATTGTGTAAGCAGCATGCTTTGACTGAATGAATTAAACTGCAACATACTTCAAAATACATTCATTTAAATCCTCCACACTAAAGACGTCTGAAAATAGAACATGAGGGAATACAGATTAGTAATGACTATCATCTCTGGAGAGGAAGAAATTTATAATTCCCCAGTAAAGTCAAGAAGGATCAGTCTGAATTTTTGAAATCCTAGGTCTTGGTCAAGACCATAAAATTGCCTCAGGAGACCCACTTTTGCCAATATGTATGTGTTTTAGTATTACAAATCTCAGGCAAAGTTGTGCAGGATTTTTGGCAGGATTACAGACAAGACTGAGCAGTTCAGAGGTCTTCAACTTGGTCCTAGGACTTCACCTGTAATTATCAAGGCACTGCTCTCAAGACAGTACATAGACACAATAGCACAAATGATTCTGTAAACACATAATTACCCTGGGGATACTTCTACACCACCTTGTTTTTCCTTTTTGAACACCCTTTTGTTCACTATATGCTTTGATCACCCAAAAAATCTGATAAGTGTGAATACTGTATCACTGTGGAAAAGAAATCACCTCTGAATTTGGGCCACACAATTTGGGTTTCCTTTCTCCAAGGATCAGTAGATGCCCTTTGGCCAGAAACCTTGTTACAGTCACTGTAAACAAACAACTATCAAGACAAATTAGCTGTCTTTGATGTTTGCAATTTATACTTCACAGCCTATACATATCAGAGATCATGAAAATCCCACAAAATGTTTTTCCCTCCTCCTTCAGGAATGTAATTTCACTAATTTTCCTGCATCGTTCATCTTCTTTCCTTCTTGAATTACTGTTTTACAACATTCACATCTCTCACATCACAGAGCTGGAAGACAGCAAAAATACCTATTCCTGCCATTTAGACAATGTGCACTCTGTTACATTAACTCTAAGCACAATTTTGCTGCTTCCAGAGATAAAGAGGTATGACAGCTTTGAAACAGAAAATCCATACTAACCAGGTCATAAACTTGTGCTATCAATGTAAATGTAATTGAAAAATAAAAGCCTTACTGCAAAGACACACTAAACACTCTGTCTTACAGCGGAACTCCTTTAGGTTAGAAAAATCTATACCATCATCAGTAAAACTGACAGGGAAGGGAAAGCATGGACATCAACATCACCACTGCCAGGTGCCTTTATATGTAAGCTATAGTCTCAGCTGGCAGCTTTTCTTTTCTTTTAAATGAAATTACTGAATTCAGAATCATTCCTTTTATATTCCTAAAATTTAAATAATGACAACAGTTTTACCAATAGCTGTCAATGAGAAGAACAGAGATTAGAAGAAAACTTAGTTCTTTATTGAAGACCTTTAAAAAAATCTGTAGTGTGAACAATTTGTTGCCCTCTGGAAGCAAGCAGCCCCTAGACACCCACATAGGACAAGGCATTTCCTTCATACACATATGTGAATACACAGAAGTAGATAAAATTGCTATTATTTTTGCTCCTTGGTAGAGGAGCAACAGAGGAGGTCACCATGCTTTGGGGCACTGAAAGAGAGATGGAAGCAAGAGAAGCCCAAACCTTAACTCTGGTTGTTATTTGCTGTACATCAATCCCTCTGTTCTCAGTCACAGCCCCAAAAAGTTGATTCTGCAGGCATTCTCCCCTGCCTCAGAGCAACTGGGGATCTGGCTCCAAAGCTCAAACCTAAGTCTTAATTCTACTTGTCTCACACTGAATATTTATTTAGCTGATTGAAAAAAAAAAAAAGTATCAGAGTTTGGTTTGCTATCATCAAGGAAAATCTTTGTCTTTCTGCTTTCCAGAAGGATACCAACACAGCCTGACATTAATCAGAAAGGTAGTCTGGCATTTTAGGGAGAGAAGCTGATGCCTAATAGATGAGAACAGCGAGTAAACCCTTGAGGCAGCAGCCATGATAGAGACAAAGAGGTAACAACAAAAAAAATCAATGTGAAGTAGTATCAGAGGGAAAAGCGGAATTTAACTCACATCCCCAGCAAGCTCTGCTGACTGACTGTTATAAGGGGTAATTGCTGAAAGAGAGTAAATTTAGAAAAGATATAGGAAAAATTTCTTCCATGTGAGGGTGGTGAAGCACTGGAACAAGTTCCCCAAAGCATCTGTGGATGTTCCATCCCTGGAAGTGTTCAAAGCCAAGTTCAATGGGGCTCTGAGTAGCCTGGTCTAGTGGAAGGTGTCCCTGTCCATGGGCAGGGGGGTTGGAGCAGGATAGTATTTATGGTTCCTTCCAAACCAAGCCATTTTATGATTGTTACTGTTTATGGTTTTGATCCAATACTTAAATTGTAAAACAAGTCCAGCGATTCTTTTTCTCCCTGTAATTACTGTGTAGACTAAATCCTAACATCAAATATGGTTCATTTGCTATCTGTGTGCTGGTTTACCCTACTATTTCTAACCCTATTCCAACAAATGCCTGACAGCATGATTTCAGCAGTGTAGAGCACATCTAGCCTTATATGAGCTCCAAGCAGAAACAACATTACACCAACACAGTATAAATTGCAGGCCCAAAAATTACTATTTCAGATAGGTTTTCAGGCAGATCATCACATTTGGATAACTTGCAACAGCTTCAAGGAACAACTACAGTCACCCTTTACCCTGTAACAATTTTAACATGAACACTATTCTTCTAAACCATGTGCTAGCCTCAATCTCAGGTCATAGTATTTTTGTTGCTTTTGCTTTCATTCCTCTGTTTTCTCTGTCTAATTCTCCTGAGAAATGAGCAGGTAATTTTGATTAATTGTTAGAAAATCAGAAAGTCTATGACTGTACGTGTAGCTATACCTAGATAAATCGCCCTCCTAGAGCTTACAAGGCTCTTTCATTGAAATTCACCAATATAACAAATAATAATGAGAGCAATAATAATACACCTTCAATACAGAACAAAATATTCAAATGAACAAACTATACAGTAAATTTTGTAAAGTGCACAAAAATATTAATGGAAATATTAAAAAAAGGTTTTTAATGTTACCATGAAAACTTTTGAAATATCATTAAATTAGATAGAAATAATCTAATGAGACTTTTTGGCTCTAATATATTGGCAGACAGCAGCAACAGTTTTCCAAAAAATTTACACCAACTAAATACACCATATCTTAGCAGCATAAAAAAACGTCCCTACAATTAGATAAAATTGCAGGCCTAGTAAGCATAAACCTGACAAGATGCTCCAAATGTAGTTTTCATATAAAGAATGGATTTTCATGGAATCCTAGAGGTAACATTTGTTATTGTGTTTACATTGTATTCTGGTAGTAAACCCAACTATAGCGAATCATGTTCTCTCCCTCTACCTTCCCAAAATTGCACAGAGTACTGAAAATTTAATCAAGTTATAAGATATGGCCACGCTGAAAAAGCCATATGAAACAAAACAAAATTCACCCTAAAGCCTAAAAAGAAATGACCCCAGCAAACAACAATCATTGTCAAACAACCACAATTTCAAACTACCGACCGATGCTCCCCACACACGTAGATGGCACTGGGCCGGATGCGCCGCCTTGTGTGGCCAGGGAGCTGTGGCAAAAACTTGAAGAATCTGGGCATCAAGTCTAAGCATGCATCATGAAACTTCTTAATCCTCCAGTAGTAAATCAGTGGGTTCAGTGCAGACTTGAGGTAGCAGAGCCAAAGGAGCCAAGTGCTTATCTCAAAAAAATTGTGCTTGTAGTAGAAGTGGCTGTTGAACGTGGCAATAAGGCTGTAAGTGGTGAATGGTGCCCAACAGACTATGAAGACAAGGAACAAAATCAAGATGGTTGTGAAGGCACGAGTTTTAAAGCTCATATCAATATTCATCTGAAAAGGTCTCTGTAAGCTCATGAGACCCAGTTTGCTGGCCTGGCTGAGACATATGCTATCAGGGTGGCTATGGATACGAACTGCGTTGTGGCGGACGGTGTTGAGTATGCCCATAAAAGAATACAGCATTACCAGGAATGGGATGAAAAAAGAAATCAGCAAGATAACTATCACGTAGGCTTGGTAACCCGGGCTTGTAGAGTAGCCAAAAACACACTGAGGTGCTCTCGAGGGTATCTGCAGGTTAGGATTCCCTACTGATAACGGAAAAGCAACAACAAAGGATGCTGCCCAGGAAATCACAATAAGAATCTTTGCACGGTAGGGGTTCAGTTTATCTTGCCTCTGAACTATGATAAGAAATCGGTCAATACTAATAATAAGAAGAATGGCTACCCCCTCTATGACAAAAAGCCAGAAGAACATGGCAGAAACTCTGCAAAATATATCCCCAAAAATCCACTGAGTGGTAATGATTGTTATCAGAGCAAATGGCATGTTCAGCACTGCCAGCAGCAGGTCTGCAAAAGCCAGGCTTGCTAAGAGGATATTAATTGCAGATCGCATAGCTGCCTTCTGGTAGACCATCAGGCAGACAACAAAGTTTCCAAGGAAAGAAACCAGAAGGATAAATATCATAGCAGCAGAAAGAATGATCTGGAGTGGCAAACTCAAGCTCCTGAAAACTTCTTGTGATGGCAGGATAGCTGTGGTGTTTACCAGGAAAGTACTTTTCTCAGTGGTGAGCACAGCACCTGAACTATATCTCAGTGGCTGTGTTGTGCCACTATGAAGCAAGAACTGGGGAGTGGTAAAATTCGTATAGGCATTTTCATAAACAATGAAAGTAGCATTTGAGGTCCCAGAGTGGGCCAGCGTCAACATTGCTGAGAAAACCATTGCTTCAGCAAAAATGAAAGCAGAACCAAAGGTCTTCAAGGCATTTCATCTTGTTCTGGCAGTATTTTGAACTGGTCATTAACAATCAAAATTCAAGGTTTGAAAGCAAAGTTCTTAAGTTCATTCCAGTATTTCCATCTGAAAAAGAAGAAAGAAATGTAAATACACAAAGTAAAACTCTCTGAAACCAGTGGGAACCTAATGATTGCTCAGCTTTCCTTATTGAGAATACTGACCTCAATATATGTTTACACTTCAGGTTGACACAATTTATTTAAGATCCAGACATGGGAATCTTGTAATATTTGGCCTTTCTCTCATTGGTCCTACTCCTGATACTGTACAATACTCTCAACTCACCACACTTTTTTTCTACCATAAGCAAGGCTGGAGAACTTTTGCATTTGAAAACAAACTTTACTGATTAAGAGTGAATAAATCAAACAAGTATTTTTATTTAAAGCTTGTAATTTTTGAACTAACTTCATTATTTTGTTTTGAAATTGCCTACAGCTGGAAACTTTGACAACACTTCTAAACAGTTTAGATAGTATCAGCATGTAAAGGTTTTAGTTTGATTAACCAGGCAGAAACACCAAAATATGTAAAGGGTTTCATGTTTGTCAATTGGTTTGATTTCCCAGCCAATGCACCAATTAATGTGATGGTTTACTGTCTGCTATTTCATATATGACTAGGTGTCAGAGTCTGTCTAAAGATGTCATTTGCCTCACGACTGTCTCCAATGATGCGAGACCCCAGACTCTGAAAGGAGCCCCTGGCCTGGCTGAGGCGGAACTTTTGCCAAGTCTTGGAGGACTGGTATGCATCTCCATGGGAGTGGAGTGCAAGAACAGTGGACTGGCAAAGAACTGGCCACGGTGGACTGAGCCAAGCCTGCCTGCCCGGACTGGCCCGTCCTGCCTCAATGGCCAGGTACAGCTCGCAGTGTTCCTGAGCAACACACGTGGTTCCCGTTTTGGCTCAGCGCCCCTTGCTTTGGTTCCCGCCTTGACCAACCTATAAAAACTTTGGAGACCTCCGCTCACTTTTGTGATCACCCCACTGGAGAAGCTCGCATCTACAGGCATTGTCAGCCTCAAGGATTCGTCTCTCCACGTTGGTAGCTATAGTCCCCTTCCCCTCCTTTTCTCTCTTCCTTACTATTCTTTATTTCTCTCCCCACTATCACATTGGCTGGCACTAAATAAAGGTGCATTTTTGGTTAAGCAAACCGAGTTGTCCCCTGCTGTGTCTTTTGTGCCTTGAGATCCATTAAATGAACCATCAGGTTTCCGCATACATTTGCAGACCCTGGCACTAGGGGAACTCAAAAAGCAAACAGCCTTACCTTAAAATTACAAAAGACAGTTTATTCACACACATTAAGAATAAAAAATAAGAAAAGAGGAAAAGAAACAAAACCAAATGAGACCTTCAAAATATCCTTCCTTCCCTCCACAAGTATTCACTTGCCTACTCACAACATAAAAAGACAAAACCTGTAATTTCTGTCAGGGTTACCATTTAAAAATAATCTTTCATCAGTTCCTTTAGGAAAGGAGTCTTTCTGCATCTTATGGAGACCACACTTCTCCAGCAGCCTGAAAAAAAACTCTGCAAAAACTGTGAAAAGCTCCTACCTATAGCCGTTTGCCCAATACTGCACATAGGTCATAAATTGCTTACTGGGGATACTGTTTAAGAATGCCTCCTCTAGTATAACACAAAGAGTCTCCTTTTTCCTGCTTCCAAACTCTTCATCTCAAAACTGGAAAATCTCCTTTTTCCTTAGGAGCAAGAAAACTTCATATCACTTATTAATAGCACTTTGCATCCCCTCCAAACAGCATCTGTATGTTATAGGAAAAAATAGTCCAGTCTCCATAATTACAGAAATGTCCAGCCACCTTAGACCACTCCTCCTCCATTTCCCCAAATAGTCTTTCCACTCTCTCTTCACTGACTTAATTCATGCTATGTCTCTTTATGGCTCAATCACTTTGCCTTGTCTTCACTCTGGGGAAGGACCAGGCAGTGCTTTGGAAGTTCATCTGCTGGTGAGAGAAGTTAAACGTGCCCGGGCCTGCAGCGGTCATGAGGTCCCTGCTGCGGGAGCTGGGAAGATCTCCAAGCCATGCTGCTGGGGGGTGGTGGATACTTTCCTGCCACCCCTCGGTCTCATGGCCTGGGATGCTCAGAGCTGCCTCCTCACTGCGTGGGCTGCTCCCTCGCGGGGCAGTGGCTACCAGAGGCCTGAAGCAGGGGGTGAGGGAAACATCCCCCCCAGAACCAGCTGGCGACGGTGGCAGCTGCCGGGGCCCCCTTCCCCTCCCCTGCTGCTCACCGTGATCAGACCCAGGCACAGCCCGGCCACTCCCCCACCTCAGGGAGTGCGGCTCCCAGGGACCCCGGCACGGCCCGTGCAGCAGCCACCACACGAGCAGCCAGACGGAGCACATGCTGGTCTGCTGGACTGCCCGAACAGAAAGAGGGCACATCCAGCCCATTCACAGATTAAATAGCCTTTTTTT
>WEIU01017017.1:245540-268115 GCA_013389925.1 Aegithalos caudatus | reverse complement strand
TTTTTTTTTTTTTTTTTTTTTCCTCCCCAAAGAGTCGCCTCCTGGTGTCTCAGTGGTCAAAACTACATACAATAGCCAAGAGCCAGCCTCTGATAGGTGTTCATCTGTTCCAAAGATTTTAAGGTCCTGGCAGGGTCATATTCCATCTTAACCCATGACACAGTATATTGCCTATCTGCCTGTTTGGTAAGCACTGAAAGCCTATTTATCCAAGTCATTGCATATAATACAGAATTCTTGGTTCCATGTCAGTCATCCACATCAGACACATCAGGAAAAACATGCAAAACATTCTAACCTGTTATTATGAAATAACTTGTCCACAGGATAAAAATAATTTTTCAATTTGTTTCATTTGGGGGCTGACTCACATTAAGGTGTAGGAAACCATCACTTCTCCTTGGACACTACAACTCTTCCCCTGGCAGTAAGCTTTCCTGCTTCCACTGGTCTGGGCACGTTTTTGTTAATTCATATTGGTATCCCACGTAATTTAACCATGTGTGCTCTCTTTTTCCTTGTAAATCGAATCCTTAGCCATCCTGCTGAACTGCTTCTCTTGTCATTATAGTCATAGAATGGTTTGGGCTGGAAGGGACTGTAAAGATCTTCTAGTTCTAACCCCCCTGCTCTAGCAGCGACACTTTCTACTAGACCAAGTTGCACAGGGCCCCATGCAACCTGGCCTTGAATGCTTCTAGGGACAGGCCATCCACAGCATCCGTGGGCAACCTGTACCAGTGCTTCACCAGTCTCACAGTAAAGAATTCCTTCTAAAATCTAGTGTGAATCTCTCATCCTTCAGCTTAAGACCATTGCCCTAACCTTGTAGAAAGTCCTTCTCCAGCCCTCCTGCAGGCCCCCTATAGGTATTGACACAATGCAACATTTCCTTTTATAGGTTACAAGCACTGTCTGTTGCACTATTACTACTACTACCATATTGATATATATATTTGTATGTACATATTCTTAACAAATAAAATGCAAAGGAGAGGTCTCTCACCTTTTCAGTGCTAGCTCCTCCCCTCTATCTTGGACTATTAAACACTCTCAGAGAACACTGGCATCTGATCAAGCTGGAAATCAGAAGGATTCTATGCCCTTTTCAAAAAACGATCACCACAGCCAGAAACATGAAGTGAGCTTCACCTCATCCATTCCGGATGATTGCAATAGTCCCTTCTGGCTGTTTTCATGTTTATCATTAGAGAAGGGATAAAGGCATCCTCGGAGGGCAATCTCCCTCCTCCATCTCTGCACACAACGACAAGCTTGTTCTACTGACACAAGCAGCTTATGGTAGCACAAACCCTGCCCACAGAATTTATGCTGGTTCTGTTTAGTATCAATGTCAGTCAAAAATAAAGGGAGGAAGGAACGTTTTTAATGAATTTACACAAGGACCACATGCTTTGTATAGGATAAAAAGTTTACCCTTTGCTGGATAATACTTCACAAAGAAACTAACTCTAAGACAACAAAGTCTGATCTATGTCCCCAGGTTGGACTTCTAGCAATCTGAAAGCAAGCCTGCTCAGGCTGCTCTCAAGAATTCATCAAACAACATCAGTACTATGACCTGCTCCTTTCATTCCCTGACTATCTGCAAGCTCTATCACTAGATGATTTTCAGGGCCAGACTACCATCAGCATTTTAATTTCAGGTAAGTGATTAACCTCTCTGTGTCCTTTAATTTTCAATGGTATCACAAAAAGATATTATTATAAACATCCTAATTCAACTGACTCTTGTGGTGGACTGATCCTGGCTGGACATCATGTGCCCACAAGAGCTACTCTTTCACTCCCCTCCTCAACTGGCCAGAAGAGAAGTATTACAAAAGGCTTGTATGTTGAAGTAAGAACAGGGAGAGATCACTCATCTGTTACTATGACAGGCAAAACCTGTTAGTATGACAGGCAAAACCTCAACTTGGGGAAATTAGATTAAATTATTACCGATTAAATCACAGTAGGGTAATGAGAAAATTGAGCTGAATCTTAAAAACACCTTCACCCTTCACCCCTCCCTTCTTCCTGAGTTTAGCATTCTGCCTAATTATCTCCTCCCCACCAGCAAGGCAGAGGGACAGGGAACAGGGGTTGGAGTCAGCTCATCACACATTGTCTCTGCTGCTCCTTCCTCATCAGGTGGAAGACTCAAATTATTCCTCTCCTCCAGTGTGGATTCCTCCCATGGGAGGCAGTCCTCCATTAACTTCTCCAATGCAAGTCCTTCCCACAGGCTGAAGTTTGTCTTGAACACTCACATGTGGGTCCCTTCCACTGACTCCATTGGCTCTATCGGTCACAGTGGAAGGTTCTGGCAACTTCTCACACTACCCACCCTGTCTGCTACCTACCAAAACCTTGTCACACAAACCCAATAGAGAGTCATAAAAACTCCACTTTCTAGAGGTCTTACTGCTTGAATGAAAGTTATAATTTTCTATTTTGTCCTATTATATTTCAAAGATTGTAAAACTCGGCAAAAGTATATAAAGCTATGTACACTGACATATTGCAAAAATGACCAATTCCATTAACGTTACTATAGATTTTTCTTTCCCTCCATTCTTTCTCTTTAAATTTTATTTTTGCACTAATTCCTTTAGAGAAAACCTCAATGTTAATTAGAGGCTAAAGCATATATACTAGCCAAAGCTCTTCTTTCTTTGATCTATATAAACTTTTCCTCTACTAGTCTTCTTTAACATGTTTTTAGAATAAAATATGTAACCAACAGGAAAAAGGTTAACTGAACTTTCCAGAATAAATAAGAAATACTTCAGCAATGAACAAGAAAATCTCACCCAAAGTTCCACTGAGGTTTATGACTCCACAAGCTGAGAACACTATGAAGGAAAGGAAGCTGTGGCATTCTGCAGGGACTGCAAAAGAACATAAATTCAACAAATAATTCTGGATTTAAAATCTCAGAGCAAGAAAATTAGATCCCCAGGGCAGTATCTTTTAGAGCTGTGTAAGTAGTAAGTCAGCAAAGGTAACTTCTACATTTCTGATTGGCTTTGTATAGGTCTTTCCTCTAAGGCTCTAAAATAAACTAATCCTGCCATTAGATAAATGTAAAACCCTCCTACAGATAATAATAAGTTTCAAATAGGAAACAAAAAAAAGGAGCCATTAGTTTTGCAGAGAAAAGAGGTCACCAGAACGATCCTACAAATAAAATCTTTACTGAAGTTCAAGCTCTTTAGTCTACAGAGGAGAAGAGGGAAATGCAAAACCATGACATTTGCTTATGAGGAACATGAACTGTTTTTCATGTCAATTTAATAAAAATAAAGGTCAACTATAAAAAGGTACAGAGGATCTCTCAAGAGTTAGTGACAAGCTAACAGTCTACTCCATAAAATTTCAGCTAGAAATAAGGCTATGCCTGTACTGAAAAAAGTTATCTTCACAGTAACAGATACTAAACCAAGAATTACCATCCAGAAGAACAACAGATCTTCAAATTTTCATAGTCTGCTCTATGAAAACATCAGCCATGTGTTCGGAATTGTTAGCAAAGGAACTGAGAAGAAAACAGGAGATAGCTATATACACTATATGTTTAGATACACCACCTACTACAATACACACTCAGCACTATGTTCAGTTCTGATCTCTATTAAAAAGCAACTGAAAAAAGGTCTCATAGAGGTCTACCAAGTTCTTAGAGACAAAGGCAAAATGAATGATTGCTGTCTCTCATAACATAAGAATAGGAAAAGTCAAAGAAACAACAAAACACCTCTGGAGATCATCTTCTCCAAACTCTATGCTCAAGCAGGGCCACCTAGCAGAGGGCAACAGCAGAGAAAAATTGTCTCCTGATGCTCAGGGGAAATTTCCTGTTTCAGTTTCTGCCCACTGCCTCTATCACTTGGCACTACTGAAAAGACCCTGGCTCTGTCCTCTTTGTATCCTCTTTTCAAGCATTTATATACATTGATAAGATTCCCCTGATCCTTCTCTGCTTCAGGCTGAACAGTCCCACCTCCCTCAGCCTTTCCTCAAAGAAGGGATGCTCCAGCCTCTTCATCATCTTTGTAACCCCTCACTCTCCTTTCTTCAGTACATCCATCTCTCTCTCAAACTGAGAAGCCCACATTTGGAAATTATTATTTCACAAATAATAATGAAAACACTTGCCACAGGATGTTGTGGATGTCATAGAGCTCCTGTGAATTCAGACAGCATTTGGGACATATTTCATATCATTATACAGATGTCCATGTAGAAAGAGGTGAATCACCTATCTCTCTCTGCTGACTGCAAAGGACACACGGCCTGATTTGAATACAGACATTTGAGCAGGTACATGCAGTTACTTGACCGCATAACAGAATTTGCTCACTCAGGTTAAGTTTGCATCCTTTATGCTACACAACCTCACATTCTGAAGTATGAAGTTCAGCAGAGGCTTAGATGATAAGATGTATCATAAAAGCTTCAAAGACAAGAAAAAAAAAACAAAAAAAAAAACCAGAGAAACAACTGCTAATGTTTCATAGTAAATAACCAAAGCTTCAGAAAATACTGCTATATCCTAAATTTTCTTTCTTAACAGAAGGAACCAGACAAGGGGAGAAGGAGTAAAAGTGTTCTGCATCTCCGCTGAGTTTCATCTGAGTCTTCAACTCAGCTGAAAAGATTGTGCTACCCTGCATTTCTCAAGTCAGTAGCACCCAGTATATAGAAAAGGACAAAGGACTCACAAGTGTCTATAGTTTATTCCCAACAAACCCAGAAAAATAAAGGAAAATAAATCTCACATATGTTCTCTCACCATCCCAGGTCCCTATGCAAATAGCTCCATCCCCTTTTGTGTTTTGTCCCCTCTGTGTGATTTTTGCCTGTTTCTCTGTGCAGCATTAAGAGAAGAGGGGGAGAACGACCTCATCCAAGCTGCTGCCTGGACCCAGCCTAGAGCTGAAAGTGGAAAGGGAGCACCAGCTATTTGGTTGTTGCATAAGTCATCAGACATATCTTTGCAAGAAGGATGAGAGAGTGCACAGTGATCAGCTTCTGCAAAGACACCTAACCCAGTAAGAGGACTGCAGGTTTTGGATCCCATGTTGCTCCTGATTCCCTTGCTTCATGATGCAAGGTTTCCAGCAGCACCTTTCTCTGTGCTTTGTTTATCACCCTGATTATATCTGTGTGCAGTGCACACAGAATGTGCATGCTCAGATATTGGTTTGGATTTACACTTATCTAACCTGCAGGCAATGCTCTTTCTTGGCTATCATCCTTCATGGAAGTGACTGACCAATTCAGCCAATTGACTCAAGAGGTTCCCTTCTGTTGTCACCATATATACATTTTTATCCTTTTTTTTTTCTTCCTACTTAAAGGCTTTCTTCCATGAGCATGCACACGATTATTAAACATGTGCCTCCACTCTTCTTCCTATCCTTCGAATTCTGCAAAATTATGTAAAGATAGAAATATAAGATTAAAGAAACCAGTAAGATAATTTTACAGCAACAGCATTTCAGTCCTCACTTTTTGAGAAAGGCAGATCCTGTAATTTCAAAGCCCCAGTCCTTGCTGAATGGTAATCACTCCACTTGTAAAAGACAACCATGCTTTGATAGCTTAAATGGGTAAATCTACTGATGGTCAGGTACTCAAGCAAGAGGCAGATAGGTACCTTTTTGTCACAGCATTCTCACTTTTGGAACATATACTCTCACAGATTCCTTTCAGATGCAAAAAAGCTTCATACAATCACTTTTTTCAATTCCAGTGCCAAAATTTACTGTGTGTGCACATTTTCTCTCAAGCAAGGTTATCACTCATATACAACTTTCTTTTTATGGAACATAATAGACACAATTATTTCAATGAAGTACATACTTAAAGCTAAATAACACACAAATTCCATTCATCAAATATAATTATTGCTAGAACTACGGTGTCTGTTTTTAACAGCTTTAGAAGCTAAAAGGTTCCTGTTCAAAATTTTGACAGCATGCTCAACTGGAAATAAAAGATTATATGTTATATGCAAAGTTTACATCAATCAAAGCCAGGAACTCCAAAAAAGACAAAAAAGGGGAAAAAACGGTGCTGTAATAACAGCTGTTTAACGCAGATCAGAACTGTAAACAGCTGCAAAAATGTTCAGTGACTTAAGAAATTTGTCTGCTAAAAGCAAGCATATATTGGCAATACTGACCAGAATCAGGATTTCATCCAGCACATAAAAATCATTCTTATTCAGAAATCTGAAGGCAGCACTGCCTGGCACAGTGATCCTATTTCTTTGAGATACTTCTGGAAGCGGTCCCAGAAGCTTCTGCATGTTTCATAGCTACTATCAATGGTTTTACTTTACAGGCAAACTTTGGCAAAAAATTATTTTTGCAACATAAAAAAACATTTAAAAGCAAAATATTCTTAGGGGAAAAGCAATAAAAAGAGGCATGAAGAACACAGACTTATTTTGTTTTCAAAAGAATTTATGTGGCACAAGAAAACACTCAAGTATGTGCTCTCTGACACCACCTGATTATACAAAGCAACCCAGGACATACACCCCTCTAAATACAAATCAAGCATTGTTTCCTATGCAATTAAGCACAGGCAGGAACATGTCACAATGGAATCCTTTCTGCTAAGACCAGTGAAAAGAGTGAGTCAGAGCACAAAGCAGCAGGGACAATGTTCTTATGCACCTAAAAGGAACCAGCAGTTTTCAGTTTTAATACCTATTTACATATAACCTAAATTGAAACTAATCAACTACACTGCATGAGTAGATGACCCATAAAACTATTCACAAGAGGCATTACTTTCATTTAGGAAATTGTTCTTTTTTCCACTCTATAAACACTGCTGTGGCAATTTTCAGAGGAAAGTACTGTGAGAAACAGTCACCTCTGCTTTGGGTCATTTGGTACAATTAATTGCCCTCTTGATGATATTTCCTTATGACCTTCATTCAGAGAGCCATTAACTGTCAAGAAACATCAGTCCTGGTAATCATTATCACTACTGTAAACCACAAATTTTCAAAATGTAAAAAAGAATTGTATTCTCTTAGCTCTTGGGAAAAACCATGTTCTCAATTTGAAGATCATGTGAAAGGACTTGGGCAGTTCTAGGTTCATTTCTAGTTCTGTCCTATTTCCCCTGACTTCTAACTTTCCCACTAGTTCAATGGTCACATTAAGCAAAATCATGATGAAGAGCTGAGTGAGCATTGTAGTACCTTGAACAGTAAACACTGAACATTATTGAAAACATACTATTTTAATTCATAGTCTCTGCCTCATTATTAACATGCAAGTAACAAGTTGAAAGCTTCCTAAAAGATTGGATTCCTAAATTTGAAGTGGATCTTTGAATTATACATCCAATAATATGTCAATGTAGTAAAAAAAAAACAAACAAAAAAACAAAAAAACAAACCCCAACACACAAAACCCAAACATACCAATCCAGACAGGTTCCCATGAAGAACAGGAATCATAAGTCATCCTGTGCTGTTTTGTTCAGCTAATTATTCTTTTCCCAAATAACCTGCCAAAAAAAAAAAAAAAAAAAGGGACATATTTACATTCAAGGCAGGACAAGAGTAAAATTTTCCCTGTAATAAAACTTTAGTTTTATTGGGAGAAGTAGAATATGCTGTGTCTCCTGACAGATGGCAGATTGCATGCCCCCTTTCTGGCAGAAGGGACAGGAAGGACTAAGGCATCAGTTTCATCAAACCTAAGAGATCCTCAGCTATGTCACCTGTGGATCATAAGAATCTCATCATTTCATACTAGTATCTCTCAGGGCAGGAGTAACATGTCATTTCAGGTCTCATTCAGCTATGTTTATTTCACTTGTAGACAAGCATGTGGCAGCCAGCTGCCATAAGTCTTACTGGATCTATCAAAATAAATTCTTACCCATAACCATTGGGATTCTGAGCTTTATATCCCTAAAGATGCTCAAAACAATAATATTTAAATCTACGACTGAGCATCATAAAGAAGATAAATAGATTTTCCTCAAATAGCAAAGATAATGGCATTGAAAAAACAGAAGACAAGAAAACAGGTCTAGAGAGGAAGAATAAATCACCGAAGTTTCAATGCAGGATCGCAGCACTTCCTTTACACGTGATTGTACCAATCAATCATCATCACACTGCTAATATACCTCAGATAGCTAAATTATTTCTGCAAACTGTGTATAACGTAGCTAAAAAGCTGCATATTCTGAGTTCATGACAGAATCAGTTATCATCAGACATCATCAGTTCTTAACTGAGAATGTCAATTTTCAAGGTACCTTTTCCTTATAACACTTACAAGGAAGGCATAAAATTTCCATGAGCCTTGAAAACTGAGTTTGTGTCACACTAATAGTTTTAAGTGACTTAATTTATAAATATTGTTTATATATATATATATATCTCAAGAGGACAAATGTATGAGACACTTTGTATGCTTGTTCTTAAAAGGCTACATAACTTTCAATTTCTGCAAGAATAATCTTTAGGAACATCTCTAAGTCACCTCCACACTGGAACAAAAGATATCAGGATCCTTCAGGAACAGGTTTCTAAACAACTGATGCACACAGGGGCTGAAGAACAAACCAGCCAATGAGTTTATGGCCCTCAGCAAGGGAAGCAATAACAACAAACTGCACTCTAAGACCACCTGTAATGTACTGACCCCTCCAATCATTCAGTGCTGAATTTCTGCATCTGCAGCCAACTCAACAGAGACTTCAAACAACCAAAACATAAACCAAAACATGATTTGCCAGATTGGAGTCTGCTGAGACATCTACCTTCTACAGAACACATTATCTAGCCACAAGGGAAGCCTGTGTCTGAAAGATTTTTCTGATAATCTATTAGTACAAGTTGTTTTCCATGAGCACAGAAATTTATTCCACAGAACAAAGAGGGAAGGAAAACAATTATCAGATATACCTATATATAAAAGAGATAAAATGTAACCATTGGATTACTACAGACTTTCTCTATTTCCTTTGTTCCCTCTTTAGTGAGGTAAGTAATATAAACTGGTAACCTTCCCTCTTCTGCTTTCTGAAGTGTCAAATAAGTGAACAGGTTTGCAAGGAGGCAGAAAACTACCAGGAGCCTGGGCAAGATTAAATACCTCAATAACCTGTAAGATCTTCCCAACAAGACAAGGGCATCCTCTGACACAAGAGCCATTTCCAATCTCTACGTACATGATCATAGGAAATATTCCCAACTCTCACTAAAATAGAAGTATCTTGAAAATCAATTTAGACAGGCATCTGCAACATGGCAATGAACTAGGAAGTTATTTCATTTCAAGCGTCCAAGAATGAAAAAAAACAGAAGTTTACTTTTTCAAAGTAAATCTGGAAAATTTTATTAAATTGGAGTACCTGACAGAGCTTTCTGGGCAAGATTGCTTTAGGAAGTTGTCTGCTGACAGTTAGGGGTTAACACTGTTTCATAATGAAATTCTTTTTTTTTTCCCCACTCCATTATAAATGATCACTCAGGCTTTTCTCTAAGAACAGAAGGGAAAAGCTTTGCAACCCTTCATGAAATTTGAGTGCAAGGACTCCTGATCCTGCAAAGAGCCCGACTTGTGGAATTACAACCTTGACGATATCAGCATTTAGACTTGGCAGAACTACTGAAAGGACAGTCCTGACCTTTTCTTCCTTCATTCACTCATTCCTCAATCCAGCTCCCCAGTCCCAAAGCAGAAGGAATAAACTGGACTAAAACAGACCCTGGCAAACAAATTTAAAAGGTTCACATTTCTGGCCTGAAGCTGTGAGATGCTAGGGAACACAGATCAAGGCTTAAGATGTAGATTTGGCTTCTAAACACTAAGAGGTATTTTAATTCAATAGTCAGTCCTGTGCCACAAGCAACAATGGTGCAAAACCTGTACTTACTGATGATCATAGAAAAATTTGCATCTTACTTTGATTCCCCAAACCAGGAGCTGTCATTTCCAAAGAACTAAAATAGTGGAACTAAAATCCTTAAAATTTTAAAATCACTAAAGTCACTTAAACATAATTAAATATAAAGGTGTTTCCCACAAGTATTCTGATTACATTAAAGACTTAGCAAAAGCCTAGAGAAGATCAGAAATATTATGAAATTGCGTTTCAAATGAGCTGTAATTTTGTTACGTGCTTTACTGACAATTCTCTGCATCTCCTCATGCCTAGTCTACAGCCATAGTTTATCAAGTTTTCCTAACATTTTCTTGGGATACTAAGCCAAACCACAGGCAACAATGAACTGAAATACCAAAAGTTTACCTCTTTCACAAAAGAGTCAGTCCATCAGAAGATAATAAGCAAGCAAAAAAGTCTGCTTCAAGTCAAAAACCTTTAAGAGAGTTCTCCTAAGGCTATTTTGGCTTTTCAATTACAGAACTTCTCCACTATATTCTCTGGATGAAAGACTGAGCTCTGTGAAAGTGTTCCACCTTCATATACCTTAAGGTAAAGATCCAAAGGCACTCTGCATAATTCCTACTTCCTCTATAGTGCCCCAGTATATCCAACATACACTATTGCATTGCCTTCTGCTAAAAACAGGGGAAGATGAATTTTTTTGTCAGTAGTTTGGACAACAGCTGTTGCACAGTCTTCTTTTGTAAGCGAGGGCTTACAAAATTCAGCTTATAAAAATGGTAATGCCAGCAGCAGCACTCTACACTAGTGGAATTTAAACTGTCTCTCCCACAGAAACATACCTGTTTCTTGAAACAACATTTATTTTAACAAAAATTCATCTCTTTATAAAAAAAGATGCAGGGATGCTAATGAAAAAGTGATTAGAATGACCAGAGATGTGCACTCTTCGTACAGTGTGTTGCCTACAAGTTCCTGGGATTTGATTTATCTCTCAGAGCAAAGCAATGAGCCCTGCTTCTGCTTTTCCCTCAGGGATTCAGGCCATGCTAGAGCCAAGTTCTGTGGCTGCCCAGGAGTCATGCTGCTGCAATACAGGTGTTATGGATCTCACTTCTTGGCACTCAGCTCACACGGAAGAGGTGCTGTAGCAAGTTAATGAGGTGACTCTCGCTCACAGCATCCTGCTCTCAGAGTGCTCAAAGGCTGCAATGGTAACATTTAGCTGAGAACTAAGCAAAGATTTACTTTATATGTCTATTTATATCATAACCTTTCTTCTCATATATACACACATATGCACATGTGCATGTATTTCCAGTACTTATTATCATCTATATTCAACCAAACATAAAATGCTTAATGCAAAAAATAATCTAAGTTACAAGGTTCCTTTGATTTTTTCCCCCAGATGATCCCTACACTTTGCTTTTAATAGACTTAATTAGTCTATTAACAATTAGCTACATGTTACAATAGTAAATTAATTTTTTCCTAATACAGAAATAAGGAATAAATAAACTATCAAATTCTTGATAGTTACTTGTCATCTAATTGATTTGATAGCTTCAGAATTATTTTTTGATCATGTCAGCCAACTGGAATAAAACTTCTAATACAGCAACTACTTTGGAGAAACAATCCTAGTCAGAAATCTACTCACACTAGAGATTAAAAGACAGTTAAATTAGGAGTTCCCATCTGGGCAACTCTCAGGGTGAGATGATGTATTACAGACATTCAAACCCTATGCACTAACAATTTCTGTACAGACCCAACAAACAGGGCTTGTAACATGCAGCTCAAAGATTTTTAAAAAATTGATTACATTTGCAAGCCAAAAACATTTAAATGAGTTAGACTGATGATTTTTAAAGCACTTTTTTTTTTTTTTTTCATGTAATACAAGAGATCAGTACTTCAATTTTTTTTTCTGGGCATTCTAATTATAAAAATGCAAAGCAAATAAATATCTGCATCAACTGAAGAATTCAAATCCATTTTAGGAACAATTTTTCAAAGTACCTTATAATTCCTTTTTACAAATAAATTAGCAGTTAATCAAGGGGGTTTTATACTACTCATTATTTCTGTGCTTCCTGGGACAAGTAGCAAGCAAACAGAAGACCAAATCAAATGCCATCCATAGATAGTTACAGCAGTCCTGAGTTCACAAACTTCATATTTAGGAAATGTTTCTTTCCACGGAAAAACTCTTTCAGTAACAAGTTAGGGATTTTCACACTATTTTTAAAAAGTAGAGAAATTAAAACCCACAAATCTGAAAACACACAACCCCCAAAAGAGTAACACACCAACCAAAAAAACCCACTGAAAAATAAACACATCCCAAATCCCTCAAACTTCCAAAGAGAAGTATTATCTTACCAGAAAGGTGTAACCCAGTACTTACAACCCTGTTGTCTTCCACTTTGGTAGCTAAAGATTGTATTTCCCTACTCAACCAAAGGCTGTTTAAGTATGCTCATGCTTTAACTATGAATTTTGCAAATAATAACAGTGTTTCTGTTATTATTTATATATATATAAATATATATATATTATATATTCTGATAACAGTTACAGAGAACTTTATTTACTCTCTGTTTAGATATTAAATTGAACCTGAGAAAATACTGTATGGAATTTATCATCCTGCATCCTGGATAACTCTAAATAGCATAAGTGTCAGATATAACTTCTAATTCAATGACAACTACTCAGTAAGAGCTGAAAAATTCAGACCAACCTTTTGAAACACTGAAACATGCAACAGTAAGAAACAACTCAAAGTTACAGGCATGATTTATAGGAAAACAAGTACAACGACATCTGCCATGAGACCAGAAAATTAAACCCTTGCCTCTATGCTCTCTGTAAATTTCTTTATAGACCACCATGATGCTGCTGAAATTAAAGTTATTCAACATAAGACATCAAAAACCAACACACATAAAATCAGAAGTGATGCTTCTCCTGTATTCCCAACTTCGAAGAAAAAAAAGAAAAACATCTCTTTACCAACAGCTTTCTCATGGATCCTACTGCTCCTTCCACTACACAATGAGCACACAGTGACTTACAGGAAGATTCAAGGCATCAGGAGCACCAGTCACCAGGACAATTAAACTTGCTCAGTTCCAAAGCCCCTCAGCAAAGGAGCGATTTTAGAGGAAAAAGTCATGTTTTACATGCCATGAAGTTCTAGTCTGTGCCTAGCAACAGTGTTTCACTGTTCAGTGAAAGACAGTGGCAAATCCTGATCCCTATGCAAACTGACAACACTCATATAAATGCAATAAAATCAGTCATTTGACAATCATGAAGGGAAAAGTTATAGTGCCTTAATGCCATCTCCACAAACATCTCTGTTGCCTATCTGGCAGAAAAGACCAGAAACAGTTCTCAAACATATTCTAAATAACAGTTCAAACGCTGCATGTTGAGAAGGTTTAATACTGCTGGAACAATGACATGTTTTCCAGAATGTGTTCTACTGGAAACAGTTTCATTTCAATTCACAACACATAGAATGGAAATTCTACCAACCACCTGTACATACTTGAAACCTTTCCTTAGACTTCCACTTCATATTTAGCTTACAAACCATCTTTGCTTGGCAAGTTCTTACCATTTTCAGTCTTACCAAGAGCTCTCCAGACCTTTTTGTTACAGAAGTAGCTAAGGCAAATTTCTGAAGCTCCACAGACTGAACCATCACGTGTCCTTCTCCCAGACCACCTTATCAATAGGAGAGATTGCTGTCTGTCCTGCAGACTCAGCTTAAGTCTTTCTCTCTATTAGCTGAATGCCTAGCTAGAACGGCTCAGGTATGTTTGTCCTTTACACTGGTAAGGAAAAAAAACCACAAAAACACTACCTCTGCTGTATCAGTCATTAACTCGGGTCTGGAAACCTGATACATTTTCAACAAAAGCACTAGGAAAAAAGAGCCACTTATCTTCTTGGGCAGAGCAAGTATCAAAACCACAATTCCCTTTCTCTGAGCAACTTCATGTATGTATATCAAATAGCTATAATATAGATATAGCTATAATATAGATATAATACAGATAATATATAGCTATAATATAGATGTTTATACATGAAGTTCAGAAGTTCAAAACCTGCAACTTCACCGGGCCTTGTAGAACCTCTGTTCTTTCCCAAGTACTCTGAAGCAACTCAGCTCACTCCATCATATCAGTTTTTCAGCCAGACCATACTGGTGCCAGGTCCATACTGTTATCTATCCACTAGTCAGTAGTTTGAATGATGATTTTGGAACCTGTTTCACTGTACAGCTTCTGTCCATTTTCTAATTTCCATAGCAATTTTTTGTTCAGTGACCCAAATGCCAGGTAGTTCGAGTGGGAAGTTAAGGTACCTTTTGTAAATACTAACAAAGCAATGAAAATTAACGAACCATAAAATACAGGAAATTAACTTCTCATCACATCATCTAGCTACCCACCTAAATGAGTTTAAAATACCAGCTTCAAGCAGTCTGATATTCTAGGGACACCCAGTTGCCACTTCATTTATAGTCTGTTTCCTTAGCAACACTATATTCCATCTGGCTGCAGAAAGCTAAATTCTCAAACCATATCCTCCCGTACACCGGAAATAGGCTCAAAACCATTTATATTTTAAACAGTCATCGTGATTACTGAGCATATAAATGAATCTGAAAAGGCAATAATGTCCTTAAAACACACATGCAAACGCTTACTGCTCTAGTTTGAAAAGCTGGTTCCCATATTGAGAATTTTTTCCACCAAGAGTTTCAGAAATGAAAATTCTTCATCTTTGTTTCACATGTCCAGTTGAAGAGGCCTTCAAAACTGTACCTGGTCAATCAGTTTTCTTAAAACTTTTCAAAGACAAGTAATTTGCAAGAACTAGGATGCAATGCCATTAATGGTGGCCAAAAAAACCCCCGATGAAAGTTGATCACATTACCAAGTAGAGCCATTTATCTTAAAGGTACTTACTCTTCAAATTTTTGCATCTAACATTAAAAACATTATCAATAGAAACTAAACTAAAAATTCAGTCTAGAACAGTAACTTTAAACATTAACAGTGTAAAAATAACAAGTTCAAAATATTCAGGAAATCCAGGTGAAGAACTGGATGGTAACTAGGAATTTCCCAATGAAACTGGATAACATCAGACCTATCACCAGAACAAATGGATAATACAACTTCAAATCACAGAATATACCTCAAACATACACCACTTGGCATGAATTAGGCAACTTCAACCTTGCAAAGGATATTCTCCATATCCAATTATGTAGGATAGAACCACCACTACCTATATCTCAAAGACTCATCAACAGCAAGCCAGTTTTCAGCCCAGAGAATACCTCGGGCATGCAGTGAGAACCATCTCAGTTCTGCATAACTTTGTGTGACTCAGCTGTACAGCACCAGCACACAAGCCCACATTGCCTACCCTGCTGACAGCAATGATGAGAGATCTGAGTAGGCTGAGCACTGAACTGGGTAGGACTTTTGGCAATGCCTGGCAAACCTGGTAAGTGATTATCAGTATGAAGCCCCAACCTCAGACCTTAGGGAAGTCTGTTTCCTTACCAGCATTTGGTTTTACCACACCATCCCCTTCCTCCTTTTCTTCCTACTAGGACTGAGACTGATCTCACCTATTTCAACACAGCTTTGAGGTAACCACATAAGCTTACTCAGCAGTCAGACAGAATGTGCATTTCTGGAAAGTGAATTCACCTAAATAATTTCATGTATCTATTTTATTTCTCTTGCTTTGTAACAGTACTGTATATGAACACCTCTAGGTACCTATAACGGTCTGCACACGTCTGCCTCCTGCTTCTATGTAAGAGCAACATAATGACTAAGAGGTACATTCTGAAATGCTGTAGTTTCAACAAACTACAGAAAATTGCCCTGACAACAGCTGACACCAGCCACCCCCAAGGAGTGATTCGCCAGTGCCCCCCTTCCTGGAGTTAAGACACTGGGATCCTCAGTGTGCTCTGGAGCTTGCCAGGATCCCATGAACACTGTAACAGAATCAAGACAACCCATCTTTCCCATCATTTCAGAAGTGTGCAATCTTGGAAGACCACCGAAGCAGCTGGTCAGTCTCTGACCCAATACTTAATTCACACTCATTTATACTGGCATCAAGAAACAAACAATCTGATTATTTATTCAAATAGCTGCATATCCAAGAACAGAGAAAGACTTTGCAAACAGTACAAAAAACCAGAGAGATTATTCCCTGGCTATTTTATTTTCAGCCTTGCTGATAATAGCTCCAAGTATATCACCGTATTGGCAGTGTACCATGAAGGTGCTTTTTCAAGTCTATCATTTGTGGCAGCCTTGAAAACACACATTTAATCCAGTCCATTTGTATCTAACAGTTTAACAGCGTAAGTGCTATTACCTGAGATTTCATGCTTTGATTTGATATCTCCAGAAAAGATGAATGCAGTCGGAAATTGCCTTCTTATCAAAATGAAGGGAATGGGGAGGGAAAACACTCCTAACTTCAGTCAGCAAACGCACTCAACCCCATCCCTATCGTCATAAAAAATGCAATGGAAATTTCTGACAGCAGATGCAGACGTCCCAGTATCAGCAATGCATAGTACAACTTCTCCCTGTTATAAATACTCTCAACATGCCTTTATGAGTCATTGTTAAATATTGCCAAATTTCTTTTAAATGTCACCTCCTTATCATAAGTGACACACTTGGAGCTTGAGCAGACATGCTGAATGAATTCAGTCGGGCAAAGGACAGAATTAGCTTTTCTCAGCTCTACCAAGTCACAAACCCTTCAAAACCAGAAATAAGGCATGTGGTGGGAGGCCTCACTGCAATTCAGCTGATTTTGCTTCAAAAATAAAGAGGTAGTTCCTTTCCAGGCCACATGATTTTCCCAGAGTACTCAAGCACATGAAGGTCTGGGGTACTAGTGGGCATGTGTGCACTGAGAGAATGGAAGCACAAATAGCACACTTATTTCTTCTAGGTTTCATAATGTGTCTTTGGCTAGATGTGGGAAGTCAAGATTTTTGTTTGGAGATTTACTTTGTCTATGTCTATATAATAAATAAGATAAAGATAATAATAATAATAAAAGTAATAAGATAAAGCACAGGAAATTTGGATATGGATTTTAAATCATTATCTGCACTTTGGAGTTTATATATGCAAAAGCATATGAACATATAGTTAGTAATATCAAAATATCGTGTGTATTATGTTTTGGGGCTTTTAAACACATCCACAAGTCTCAGGTAAGACTCAGGAAAACGATCTAAAGGAAATTCAGGACTGACAACTGACAAGAGTCAAAATCAAAATGATCAAGTAATAAAGGGCTTGTTGAAGTATTATCTACTGAAAATAAGAACTTAAGATATACAATGTGTTTTAAAATCACATTTCAAGTCTTTGACAAAAAGAAAGTCATCTCCGTTTTTCACAAGATACCAGTCTCTTTCTATCATTATACAAAATGAACCTTGTACAATCCTTTGAAAGGAATAATTTTATGAATTACACTACTGATGTGGAAAACTAGTAGCAATAACCACTTCTAAGTAGTATCAGGTTTTGAAGTCCCAAGACAGCTTTAGAAAGATAGGATTATTATTTCACAATTTGCATTAAAAATACATGCTTTTTCTTCTACTTTGTTGCATGGGTTCCCCTTATGCTCAAAGCAATCAAAACTGAACTCCTCTTTGTGAAATTTTCTGCCCTCACCCCATCACTTTTTTTGCCTTTTTAAAAGGGAGGGTAACTTGCACAAGACAGTAGAGTTATGAAGATAATTTAACTTTTCCTAAAGAGCTGAGATAGAGAGATGAACATCACCGCAAAAGAAATACACATTGAAGTTAATTATTAAACATTCAGAATAGGCTGCAAGCTAGACATGTGATCATATATTGAGCAATGACAAGAAAATCAAGGACTGGAAAGGTGCTCACTAAGAATTAACCTTGTCCTGAAAGCTGGATAGAAAGGCCAAGAGCCATTGAGACTCTAATGACACAAAGCAGAGAGACACTGAGCAACTAATACAGCCATAGGTAGAATAAACTACTTTCTGAACAGGCTTGCTTTTCTCCCCACTGACTGTGCCTGAAAGGCTGGTTGAGACTACCTCAGTGTCAGTGTAGTACTCTGCAGATAATTTCTAACAGAGCTCTGAGAAGTAACCTGTAGCCAGTGGGTTTAAATTTGCTATGCAGGGGTCCATACACCTAACAAGGTGGGAAAAAACATAGAGGATGACATAGCTGGCTTTCCAAAGCCCAGCTTGAAGACTTAGATTTATCTCTTAAACCACCAGCATCTATTCACTACACATAATGAGGCAGACACCTGATGGAAAATACAATGCATGATCATGTGTGAGAAAGGAGAAATTTCAAACATCTGTTTCAAAAAGCAGGGCTAGCAAAAGACATTTATTTTGCCCCCATAACCAAAAAAGTAATCCAACGGATTTGATCAGCCTGTTATTGAATAAGGTGCACAACCACAGCTGGAACAGAACTGTTTTTTATGTACTTGGCAAAAGTTATCTATATTCCTAACAGAAAGTGTGCTATTAAGCATTAGAAATATATCTCTTGCTTTTAAGGGCACAAGAACTCATTCTTCTTGGAGGTTCGCAGCAAAAGATAAGGACGATTGACACGAGGTACGCTATGGTAACTTTTATTAGGCCTCAGGGAAAAAAATAAACTTCATATTGACAGTGGTCAAACACTGGAATAGGTTACTCACACAGGCTGCATAATTTCCATCCTTTGTGATATTTAAAACTCAAGTGGACGTGACCCTGAGCAACCTCATCCAACTTTCAACCAGACTCAGCTCTGAGCAGAGTGGCCTACATGACCTCCGGAGGTCTCTTCCAAACTCAATTATTCTGTAGTTCTGTGCCCTAGCCTCAGTTCACCTAAATCATAACAGTGATTATTTCCTCACTACAGCCTGCAAAATCCAAGCACTGGATCTGAAAGCCAGTTTCCCCTTTGATTTCTGATCTGATCTGCTTAGCCAGCTGACCTGACCCATGCAACTATAGGTGTACACACTACATTAGGATAAAATAATCACACTGGCCAAATGAAGTGACCAGCAACAACTAATTATTTATTAAATCAACAAAGAAAAGGATGTGGCAGAAACATAATCAAAAGCAGCAGGGCAGTAAGACAGCCCAGGAAGAAACAGGTAAATAGAATGTCGCAGGGAAAACAACAGTAAAGTCACCAGACAGCATCACCCTGTGGCCAGCAGAATGGGAACTGTGCATCAAGTCTTCAAGTCAGCTATATTACATTACCTAAAAATTAGGAGGTAATGTGGGTTATTTCGTAACAGATGTATCAAGGTTGCTATCTCTCTTCATTGTCAATCCACCCATGGATCATACCCTACCACTACATTTCAGAAAGTTAGAGCCTGCTGGAACCTTAGAGGTTCTCACTCTGCTAACAACATCAGAAATGATCAAAGATACACCAGAAAAAATATACTGTTTGCTTCTATTTCTTTTAAGGGGAAAAAAAAAGCACTGAGAAAATTACACACCCAAAAACTACTTTAAAAATTAATGTTCCAAAGTCAAGCTCTGAAGACTTGAGAAGTTGCAGTTAAACCCTGTGACTTCAATTAAACCCTGTGACATAGGCTTTAACTACATGACTAAATACTACTTATCCACACAGAATCCATCTTCTTCCAGAAGGTGCATTGCTCACCAAGATGAACAGGTGTTCAAAACTTTGCTTTCTCCCCAATTATTGTATGCCACCACGTCAAATTTAATCAACATGATTCAAGCCTTGCTTTAGTAACTACAAGAAGAAAATTCAGGAGAGATGCAAAATTCATAACCAGTCACTAATTTTGATTGCCTTATTTGAGATTCAAAGCATTCTGAAAAAATTTGGGTCCTAGACAGTATAAGGCACAGTTCCCACAGGCCACATCATCACTACATCAAAGCTTTAAATTTCCAAACTCTTCTGTGCTTATGTGGTCTTGATAATATTCTTTTAAACACAGCTTGTGTATAATAAACATCTAGATTGAGGTAAATTAGGTTACAGTTATGCAAGAGATTACTCAAAGTGCCATTCAAACCAGTGGGACTCCTCAGATACCTCCAACACATGTTTAAGTGCAAGTACACCTTACCAAACCAATGCTTTTACACAGGTAGGAAAAAAAAAAAGGCAAGCTCATTTTTCTCTTAAGCTACACACAGAAATAGCTCAATATTAAGAATTGTATTTTATGAGGTTTCATTCTAATGAAATCAACAGCAACTTCACTGTGCCAAGCTGCCTGTTTGGGAAAATACTTTAGAGCATTAACCCATTCACCTCACGTACTTTGGGTTTACTTAAGTATTTAAGTATTATCCTCAGCTGGAAATGAGATGGTTAAACAATATTCTTATTCAAGTTCAAACTGTGCTACTAGCTAGGATAGTAAAATAAAGATTTCCAGCAAATTACAGAGATAAAAAGTGCACCATTCCAATAAAGTACTTTATATGAGAGGCAGCATGACCTGACAATTTTAGACCTGAAACTCTACTTCTGGATACTACAAGTGGGATTTCTTAGATGATAGTTACACTTCCTCTTGCCTCATCTCATTTTTACCAACTAAGTCTGACATCCTTTGGAGCATTATAAAAATTTTTTAAAAAACCAACAAACCTGCTACTTGTAGCAAAATAATTATGGAAGTTCCATGTGACCACAGGCCATGGACCTCCATATCTAGCCACCAGGACTGCTTATGGACATGCACTGCCCTGGGAGCACGTTCCCAGACAACCAGAACAAGTCATGTAAGCCTCTTCCTGGTCCTCTTTACCTCTCCCTTATGGACAAGTGGGAGAAGTACCAAGTCTTCACCTACTCCCTCTTCACTCACATGCACAAGCAGAGAAAAAAGGAAGAAAGCAGCCCTGGCACTTCTAAGCAGCTGACTATGAAAAGCAGCATTTTATAGTGCCAGAGATCCCCAGTGCAGGAAAATTAGATCACTATGATTGAGTACAGAGTTAAGGGAGGCTACCTGCAGATAGGCTATGCACCAGTAAACCAAGAAATGCCAGGAACCATTCCCTGGAAATGGAATTCACTGTCACACAGACTGCTGATCTGTCACACACCAGCACAGCATCCTTCTAACACAGGCCAGCTATAGGTCTCCCATGCAAATTTCCTGTTCTGGAAGGCAAGAGAGTTAAACAACATTGACAAGGGTTAACCCACAGCACTTAGCTTCAGAACCAGAAAATTATCTTGGATGCATTTCATTAACTGCAGAGAAGCAATCACAGCCTCCCCAAGCTTTATCTGCTATTATTCCTAGAGGAATATTTTAAAAGTGGCAAATGCAATGATGAAGCACACAAGCAATGCCTGATCAGCAGCAGCTGACAAAAGTCACCTACGCATTGTGGCACACAAGAAGAAAATTAGAAACTTGTAGAGTTCATCTTGCCTTCTTCCTATTTCCTCTGAGCAGGCAGACATCGCATATGAACTACTAATTTCCAGAGTTTCATTTATTGTCCCACTTTTAAAAAAAAGTTTTATACATTTAGAATGGGTTCTTACAGTAAGACTACTCTCTAAGAAAGGAGTAGGGCAGAATAGCTAAGAGTGTAGAGTGCTGATCCTTTGACAGTAGATATTTCAAAGGGAAGTTATTTAGAAAGTATTCTTCTAATTACTAGTCATTACCAAATTTGCTTCTGTAGACTAAGAATATAATTACTAGTGGGTCTATACTGTTATGCTGGAGCTACAGCAACATTACTAAATACATTTTCACAACAGATAAAAGTGCAACAACCACAAAACCCCCATATTTGACAACTGACAATATGCAGCTATTTTGTGTTACCAATCTTGAAACAAATCACTTTGACATTTCTTTACATTTTCAGTTAACTTGAAATGGTCTATTTAAAACTGCCCTTTTCATAATCTGATGCGTCTGACGCCTTTGCTCTAATGCTAGAACGTGCAATACGTACAGCAGAAAATGCATTATGCAAAACCCATTTGCCACTGCTTAAGCATTCCTTGTCCATTTCAGTAAGGACAAGCTATTTTGTTTAACAGCCTCTTGGGTGCGGATCTAACTTTCCAGCAATGCTTAGCTCTGACCATTGAAAATTCCTATGTTACCTCTATCTTTCTGTAAATAAACTGTTTCCTTAGAAAAGTGTTTTTGTTGATTTTCAAGAAAAACTTTATCACATGCATTGTTACATACATACATACACATATATCTATATATATACCCACACACATTAGGTTGCACTGTATCATTTGACTTTTACAGAAAAAGTTTGGAAAGCCGTGTGGCACACCCAAACAAAAATTACATACTCCTTTAAGTAGATGAAAAACAAAACCAAACGAGACGTTTCTATTCCTTTTGTCCAGGAGCGTCACGCACACACCGTACCGACACCGGCAGGTTCAAGAGTTGAGCAGCTGCCTGATGAGCAGGTGACAGCGAGCAGACAGCTCCCTCGTGCCTCTAAGCAGCGTCCCGGGGAGCCGCTCCCGGGGAGCCGGTGGGAGCCCGGCCACCTCCCGGGACGGAACCGCGGCCGGAA
>WEIU01017017.1:216225-239284 GCA_013389925.1 Aegithalos caudatus | reverse complement strand
CTGAGATACTGCAAATAATTTTTACTTCACTCTTTAAAATAGTTACTACCCTATTTTAATTGCACTTGGGATTAGCTACGTTTTCAAATTCACTTTAAGTTCCCTTTGTCCTAAATGTCATACCATTTTTTGAACAGCACTAGTAACTCAAGGGTGACTTTCACCTGTGGAGGCCTTTACAGTTCACACCCCTCAGAGAGGAAAAAAATGTCCTTAGAACATCCATGAATGGGGAAGATGCCCCACTGAGTTTTTTTCCTCAAAGGGTGGCAAGAGATCCCAGCATACATCAGGTATTTTGAGTGTAAATCAAATGCCATCTCTCCTCCAGAAATGCTCATTGAAGTTCCAGCTGTGCTTTTCCCTCTGCACTTTTTATTTATACACTCCCTAACCAAGACCCTTTCAAGTAGCAGGATCTCTTCATCAACAGCTTCCAGGTCGTGCTGTTGTTCGTGTCACCAGAAGAAGCAAGCAAGGGATCCTAGTGACAGTGGAACCTGTGTATATTCATTTCATCATCCTTCCATATCTCCAGGCAGAGCATTACTGAGCAGCATCCACCTGCTCCTTGGTTAGCCTTCAAGAAGTGATGAGTGATGTCAGGGTTTCTCTGCTTCATGCCCTCCTCCAGTTCCCTGGCTCTGTGTTTTCAGTGCCATAACTCTTCCCTTTCTATTGTCTGTTGTTTGTTGTTGTCTATTTTTCGTCCTTGTTTTCATTACCTACAGCCCTCTCCCTCCCTTGGAGGTCTTCAAGGCTTTGCTAATACAAAATTCTGTTTTTCTAAACAGAAAAGCAAATAGAAACAGCAGCAGTAGGAGAAGCTATTTACAGAGTGCACACAAGCTTGGCCACCTTCTTCAAACTCTTTTCTTTGTACTCCCCTAGCTTCTGTGGCTCTTACAAAAGTAAATCCTTGCCTAGTCCTTTCACTGTCCTTTTTTTGGACTTGTACATGAACTTATCCAATTCCTGTCTGAACCTATTGCTGGGATCTGCTGCTTTTTTGGCAGCAAGTCCATAAATTTACACTAGCCCCTGTAAAGTAATACGTTCTTTTTATCTGTTTTAATTTAATTCCACTGAATGAGCCAAACTCTGAAATTTGATGAAAAATATTCATCCCTATAGCCACCTTCATGATTTCATAAGGCTTGAACAAGTCTCACCACTGCCTTCTCCCAGTTGAAAGTTTTTGAGTTTGATCTCCTAAAACAGCCTCTCTCTTTAATCCCTTTAATAATTTCAGTTGTCTTCTATGTATCTTCCTACTTTTTTTCATGTCCGATTCCAGATATTAAGACCAATTTATTTTTAGGTCCTGTGAACAATTACTTTTACCATTTTTGGTATAATGCCTGAATATACCTATTGATCCTAGTGTTGTAAGTCTTCCAAACAAAGAGCTCTATCTGGAGTGAAGTGGCATTCTTATTTAAATAAGATCAAACATATCTTTGTTATAAGGTAGATGAGGTGAAAAAACAGTGGATCCCAGCTAGGAAGAAGACAGCAGAGATGGCACATTAGAGTTGCCTTTGGATCAGTACCTGAGACTTAAAATTGAAAAGTGAGCTGCTTATTTTGGGGCTGGTGATCTCTATGATGACCATGGAAAGAGGAGAGGAAGGGGTGTTCCTTAAGCATCAGTGATTTTGGTTCTTTTTCTTAATTTAATTTCCAATTTTTAGATGTGTAAGTTCCAAAAGTGAACAGCTAGGCGGTTTTTATCAAAGACTTTATGACATTGAGCTGTTTGTGTGTGTATGTGTGCAGATATCCCTCATATGATTCACCCTTTGACTTAAAGGCCTTGCCCTAGAGTTCAAACAAAGAGACAAAGACTGAGGAAAGAAATTTTTTAAAAATCTACTTTCCTTAAAGAAGTAATTGTTTTCTAGAAATCAGACATTTTGCATGTTACATTGTCTTGGCACATTAGCTCTTGTCAATTCAGAATTCAGTCAATTCAGTATAAAATAACAAAGTAGGACATCTGTAAAGGCAGTTGCACAGACAGCAGACTATTCTTTTATAAGGTTTAAGGTTTATAAGGTTCTTAGCTGTTTTAGTTTTGTATTTTGAAAATCCAGACATTTTAAATCCCATTTTATAGCAAATAAAAGAAAATTCTATCTTTTGGGTTTTGTTTTTTTTTTTAGGGCATAAGTGTTGTAAAATATCCAAAGAATACATAAAATACCTATTTAGAAATTAATATTTTCACACTCTTCTGTTCTTATGAATGCTGATTACTGGAGAGGCAAGGATTGTTAATGTGAAAGCCCTATGCCCTTTTAAAGCAACTCTGTGTTATTAAAAGTAAACAAGTTTGAAGCATGAACCTTTTACTTATGATCAGCATACCCTCTCCATTTTTGTCTTCAAATAGACCAGCTGACACCAGATCTGATTGTTTTTTCTTATGCAGGGAGGAGACGATTACAGCCAAGTTGTGTTTTAACCAAAAAGACTTGATAAAGCCATCCTTATTTCAACTTAAGATTGTGTCTACTGAAGCATATTTCTCTGGATTGCTCTATAAAGTCCTTTCTAATATTGTGATTGATGCCTATAAGTACACAGGCAGTGAGATAGCAATCACCAAAGAGGGAGAAGAGCTATGAATAAATT
Organism: Aegithalos caudatus; assembly: GCA_013389925.1. NCBI lineage: Eukaryota > Metazoa > Chordata > Aves > Passeriformes > Aegithalidae > Aegithalos > Aegithalos caudatus. The sequence goes on along the minus strand of WEIU01017017.1, from coordinate 236,647 downwards.
TAGGGTTGAAATTTAGAACATTTCTAATAATCAGAAGAATCAGGTTCTGAAATAGTTTTTCAGCAGAAGTCTTGGTGGGATGATCTTTCAGTACAGAGATGACATATGTGATTTCTAGCTCTGCCAGCTTAATCACAAGACTGTAACACAGCCTGCAGTCCTTACTTCTTGTGCAGAAACAAAAAATAAAAGCCCCAATCCTGAATTCCACAGTCTAAGCATTCTACTGTCTATGTGGGGCATAGCTGTATTTCTAATTTAGGTATTAAAAGGAAAAAATCCACCTTCCTCTCCACTCCACCTTGCCTGTGCAGACAGTGAGGTCTTACTGAGTGGTGGGGTTATTTGATGTTACTTTTGTGAAAGCATCAGTAAAAGTTTTAGACGTGACTGTTTTTCTGCTGGAGGGCATTGCCATCAGAGTAGGGCTGGCAGAGAGGCTTGTACAAGTGTTTCTTATTTTCTTCAGCAAAAGGTCAGCCAAGCTCAGCTCAAAATACATTAAACAATAGGTTAAACGATGCTAGCTGACTTTGTGCAGAAGTAGATTAGGAGTGCCTACAAAGGCCATTCCACTACTGAGCTCCAGAGGCAAGTGAACTTGGAAAGAAAGGACAGCAACAGCTTCTGCCATTTCTGTGGTGACTGACACAGCTCAGGAGCTGTTTCCATGCAACCAGTTATTTCTGCTTCATTTTCTCCTTGCAGAGACGACGATTGAACTATTAGGCTTGTAACATTTCTGGTGAAAATGCTGTGCTTCCAGATGTGTGTGTTCTGAGATGCTTTCCTGTGGTGCACTGAGAAATGCCTGATAGATGGAAAGAAGAATCAGTGGGCAATACAGACTTGTGCTTGCTTCCATGCTGCCCTGATGCCCATTTCTTGGCCTGTTTGGATGGTTCTGTACCAAGAATCACTTGCTGGTCCTTGCAAGGGCTGAAATGCTGCTGAATGGCATTGACACCTTGACCAATGAATGTCAGTAGATCTGAACAGAAGTAAGTAAGTAAGAAGTAAGAAACATGTAACAAATGATAACATCTGTTTTCCTGCAGTGAGTGATTTATGAACTTCATAAACCACTTGTTCTTCCTAGGAATTACATCCTTACTGCTGTTTGTATTAACTACACACAAATTTTTTCTTCAGTGTTGATTTTTTGGAATGTTCTTCTACTTTGTTTTAAATCTATTTATGCTTTTGACTTCCATAATATCTCATGGCAATGAGTTCCACAATTTAATTATACATTAAAAGAAGGACTGGTTTGCAGGACTTGCAATGCACTGTAGCTACACATTCCTCAAAGCCTGTTTGCCATTTTAGTGCCCTCATTGCAAAGTTCCAGCCTACAGGGACACACAGAGAAACTAGAAATGGAAAGTATCTATATGTATTATACTGTTAGTTCCAGCCTTAATAGAAAATGTTTCAGTCACAGCTTGACATGATAACATCAATGTACCTAAAAGATACAGCAGGTCTCAGAACAGAGACTGCAGGGTGTGAAAACAAAGACTTCTACAGCCCCCAGGGTGTTTTTCCTCAACAGAATGAACAGGGTAGGATTCATGCTAGAGCTGCTGTGTACATCTCGATTGGAATAGCTGATATTTTGAGCAGGCTTGCATTTTCCTGACCATTGTAGTTGTAAAGATATTTCCTGTCCTTCTTCAACAGTTGCTAGACTAACACTGTGTGCATTTCCTTGTATAGGTATTACAGAGAATACATTGTTGTATTAATGAACCACAGTTTATAAGTATCTCCATGGGGAATATGGTTGGTTTTCCATATCATAAATATTGGTTAAAGAAGAGGCAACAAATTGGTGACAGTTTACCACAGTCAGTCAGTCTAGAAGTAGAGCTCAGCCTTGAAACACGAAGGCAGTAACTCACCGTGGTGATCTTCTAAGGATTATGCAGGATTGTTTCTCACTGGAAATTACTTGATCAATAGTGGGTTCCTTATTCTTCCCCTAAGCTTCTTCTGTATTTCAAAGAAATGGGAAATTAAGGAAGCATTACATCACTTTATTTTAGATCACATTAGAGCATCACAATGGTAATGTCTAAGATTATATAAATTATGAAATAAGAATAAATTAAGAGCTCAGAATAACCATAAATGATTGAAAAACACAGTTTCCTCTGGAATAATTCAGAATAAATAAAGATCGGCTAGTTTAAACAAAAACTCCTTCAGGAACCTGATCAGGGCTTTTCCTAACAAACAACAACATCAACACTGCAGATTTATATAATAAGTTTATTTAGTGGCAATCCAAAGTAGTATACAGATGATTTATGGGAATATTTCATGCAGCTCTAAAAATCAATCTCTTCTTGAGTAGAAAAATTGTAATTATCAACAATAATGCACTGTATTCTGGATCAGCAGTGTGATTTCTGGATATCTGGATAATTCCATATGTAGGCAAAATATATAAGCTGGTGTCCATTTTCCTCTTCTCAGAAAATAATAAGAAACAAATGCTGACGAAAATGCATGTGTGTTAAAAACATTCCTCCAAATCAATCCTCAATATTTGATTAAGATATCATAGATTTTACATTAACATAGATTTTTTTTTTTTTCTCAGAGAGAAAAACTATATTATGGTTTTTTACTCAGGAAGTTTTATATCCTTCAGTCCTGTTATTGGATGAAAAGTTTTATTTCCAACCTTTTTAAAATGGAAGTTTCTAAGCCTTATGATTGTAGAGAAAATATTATAAACCTGCAGCAAAGGTTCTGTAATTGTAAACCAAATAAACCCTAAGAACCCCGCGCTTCTTTTAAAATTACTAAAGAGGGGCAGTAATACAAGAGGGCAGTAATACAGTTCTTGACAACTGGGACAAAAGACTTGGGACTGATCAATATTGTAATTCCTACCTCTTTGTAGCCATTTGTTGTAATGAGAAATGACTTAGATGGTTTTATAGCCTCACTTTGCATTCCAACAAACTCATATAGATTAAGTGACTCCAAAGCGAAGATGTTACTTATTTTCAAATGTATATCCTTTGTTCCAAAGTGCCTCAATTAATGGGAACATTCATTGGTATGCTGAACAAAGACACCAAGCTTTTGTAACAGATAAGATTTTGAAAAACTCAGTAATTCATTACATCACCTGCCTGAGTTTATTTTACCTAGATAGAAGTGTCATACACATTTTAATTAGCACAATATATATACTATTGCTAGGTTTTAAACCAGGTACAGGTTTTTAATATCTGATAATATATGTAGCAAGAAGAATAAATTACAAATGAACACAAAAATGGCAGAATTTGGTACAAGGCAGTTACTTAAAAGAACTCAGTTCTGTCAACCCAGATCTCAAAGCTCATCATAGGCTTTTTATATACATTTCTAACTGAAGAAAATCTTCTAGACTTCTAGACACATGCATGAAGTCTACCTACCAGGCATATGAGGACTGTGGAGCAAATAAGATACAAGCAGCTCCACAATTGTGCATTGACTTTGAGGAAAAAATGGATGCCTAGTGAACTGTTGGCACCATCACAATAAGTTTTGTAAGTCTGCCCTTTTTCATCCTCACTGAGAATTCGCATAGTTAAAAATATTAAAATGGTTTTATTCAATATTCCTTTCTTTTTTTTTTTTTTTTTTTTTTTTTTTTTTTTTTTTTTTTTTTTTTTTTTTTTGACACTCAACATTAATTTTCGGTGTAATTCTGTTGCAGGTGTTTATGTTCAACAAAAGGTTTTTGTTTCTAAGTACATGTTCTGCTCTGGTAATTATCCCTCCTGCACTACAATTCAAGCCTGAAAGTTGATTTATTCTCCATGTGTTCTTTATACAATTAAATGTGTCGCCTTTGTAACTGACTTACATCTGACAAAGCTGATCTAAACAGTTGCAGAAATGTCTCATTGCCTTTGCAGTTATGAGCCCAATTAACTTGTCAACATTTTCCAATGGTTATTTACTACAGATTTACCACAGCTCTAATCAGCTACAGAGGCGGGAGAAGGGAGGACAGTTGGGGCAGGGAGTGTCTTTCCTTGCAGTTTTCTAGTAACAAGTGGAGCCTCATTATGCAAGTATTTTATGATCTGTAAGAGTCAAAATGGTGATGGGTCAGAAAATCACAAAGAGGTTTGCTCAGTGATTGTGATCTGACGCTGAAGCCTACTGAAATTAGTTTTTGTATTAATAATTATTTCATTCTTGGTTGTTTTGACAGCCACATTTAAAAATTAGATTATCCCATCTGTTTTAGCATACTTCAGATGTCATTGGCATGCAATTTGCTACCCAAAGACCAGCTTCTGCTATCTTTGTTCATCATATCTCACTCAGAATACCATAGCTGCATGGAAAAGGTGAAAACAGAACAAAATGAGAACATAAGCAATTGTTCTGATAGCATTAATCCCTTTCATAATTTGCTTTTTTCATGTATGCTGTGTGACCCAAACTAAATTACTGTAGATCCTCCTAGGGAAGTATCACAGTTAAAGTTGTGTGATTTAAATATAGCTAGAGACAGCAAGGTGCCTTGCTAGAGAGAAGGTCAGTGCTCATTGCACTTTCTGGAGCTGTTGAAAAGTGCAAAGATCAGAAGCTGTTGATCTAGCCTGACACCCCTACAATAAATACTGTGTTCAAAACACCTTTATTCTTTTATGAGACAACAAGCAACTACTCCCTTTGAGAGGGCTCTTCTCTCACACTGCAGATGTTTTCTTCACAGCACCCATCAGAGCAGCAGAGCATTTGCTCCTGGCAGGGGGCAGGAGCAGCAGCAGCACTGGTGCTGCCAGAGGTTCCCAGCAGCCTTGTCCAGCTCTTAGGTCCAGCGCTGCCCACTAGTGACCTGATGGTACCACGGTGTTGGTGGTGCCAGATAGATTGGGAAACACATTTGCTGTCAGAGCTCATCAAAACCTGTGATGTGCAGAAGGCTTGGCACTCTGAAAAAAGGCATCTCTGTGAGTGTGGTTATTTCTCGAACCTTGCTGGGGTGAGAGGAGATGATTTGGGTCTGGGAAAGTATGTATTGTGTTCAAACACGAAATCATGATCTGTCCATAGATAGGTCAAGTTGTAATTCCAGTTTCAAGATAATTTGAGTTGTAATTTTGGTATTAAAGTACCTAGGAGTTATATGTAATGAGTATAAAACTAAAGTTGTTTCTCTTCCAAGAGGGCGCTGTGGCTGAATGGAAACCATGGTAACTAGGGTGGCATAATGCTGGTACCTTGCTCCTGAGTGATAAAAATGCACATAGAGTAGGTTTTGTGCTTAGCAACAAACAGGTTTGGTTTTCAAATAGCACCCTCTAGCCCTCCATTACAGCTGCCACCCTTGTCCTATGCAGTATGTATCCCAGCCTTCATACATTCATGTTCATTGATCCTTTAGGCATTCAATAAGCAGCAGAAAATTAATTTCAGACAAAAGAAAGTAATTTAATTTTTTTGGCCATTGCTTTAGAAGAAGATCTCTTCCCTGTAGAGCTGTTGTGAAGTATGACTCATCCTTGCCCAACATGTTGGATGTTCACTTTAATTAGAATATGTGCATCTAAAGATTGTTGTAAACACTTGCTGTTAATAACATATTTTACAATGGGAAGTATAAGCAATCTGAATACATTTAATACATTAAGCTGTATGCTTTAAGTCATGTAAGGGCAGCACACTGACAGAAATTAATTAGGGAAATTCTCTAATTAGCATATGTTGGCTGCCTTACAGATTACACCGAGATGAAAAATTGGAATGGTGCAAATTTTCCTCTACAGTAATGCTTAAATATTTTCTAAACACTAAATATTGTTACACAAATCTTTGATATCTACCTACATGGTAAATCTGGATGAAGATCCAGTTATTTATAATAATGAGTGAAAAGAGATAAAGTATTGCTTCTGTCTTGTTGAAATAGGCTAACATGTGAAGTAGGCTAACCTTCATGGAATCACAGAATAGTTCACGTTGGAAGGGACCTTTAAATGTCATTTAGTCCAACCCCTCTGCAATGAGCAGGGACATCTTCAACTAGGTCCAGTTGCTCAGAGCCCCATCCAACCTGACCTTCAGTGTTTCCAGGGATGTGGCAGCCACCACCTCTTTCAGCAACTTGTTCCAGGGTTTCACCACCCGTGTCATTAAAAAAACAAATACTCATATCTCATCTACATCAACACTCTTTTAATTTAAAGCCATTTCCTCTTGTTTTGTCACTGTCTGCCTCTGTAAAAAGTCTGCCCCTTTCTTTCTTACAGGCTCTCCTTAACTACCAAAAAGGCACATGTAAAGTTTCCCCAGAGCCTTCTCCAACCCTCTCCAACCCCAACTCTCTCAGCATGTACTCATTAGGAGAGGTGCTCCAGCCCTCTGATCATCTTCCCAGTCCTTCTCTAGACCCATTCTAACAGGTCCCTGCTCTTCCTCTGCTGAGGATCCCAGCCTGGATGCAGTACTCCATGTGGGGTCTCACTAGATTGGAGTAGAGGAGTCCTCCCTGGACTTGCTGGCCACACTTCTTTTTCATTGCAAATACATGTATTTTCCTCAATACAGGAAGGTGAAATGCCTTTATACTTAGCTGGGCTCTAACCAACCCACACACCAGTGCCAGCATATGACACAGCACAAATTGATGATCCAGCGATTTTACAATCTCTCTCTCGGGAGATTGTAAAAAAGAACAGGAATATTATGTCCTTCCAAATGTGACTTAGCATACTTGAGTAAGCTTGACTTCTCTCAAAATCTAATACAAGAATGATAATACCATGTGGGGGGTTTTGTGTATATGTCTTTCTCTGTTGTGCAGAAATGAATCATATTTGTCTGTAAGCAACATATCTTTTTTCTCTTTTTAAAGTTCACTGACATTTACTGACTCAGGATGTACAGTATTTCATAACCATATGCTGTATCACCATGTGTTAAAAGGAAGGCTCTAGGGTGTTAGACTAACTGACTTTATTAACATCATCTGTGCTTTAAGAGTGTCCTCACATGGTCAGATCAATAGCACATGATTTCAGCATTATCGTGCCTTTTACTGATAAGAAATCTTCACAGGGTGCCACTTCACACTTTCACAGAAGAGTATATTTCAATGTTTTTATCAGTCAGAAAAAATTCCTCAGCAACAGAATCTGAACTAGCCTTATCTCTGAGAAATTTATAGACACCTTAGTGTTAATCTGAAGACCTAATTGTACATATTTTTGATAACATGCATATTTTCTTTTGGTGGAAACCTGACCATTTATGTAAATAAAGACTTATATGTAAGCTGCATGATCGGGACTTGAGTGTCTAGCTCATTGCATTCACTTGATGAGGATAATGGTGCACCTCTGCACTGGCACAGGCTGGACTTCACCAGTTCTCCCATGGTCCTTTTGTGGCAGGTCAGAATTTTTTTGCTTTCTTTTACCTTTGATTTGAACTTAAGCACATGCCAAAGACAAATGCATATATGTCACAGGACTATTGGAAAGTCTTCCTGGAGTGATTTAAATGACATGACAACAATTTGGCATATGCTCCTAAGGCAATGATCTATAAAATAGCAACCACATTTCTTCATGTGCCTGATGTAGACCTGAGGCATTAAGAAATTGTGGAATTTTTTTTGCAAGGTGTAATTAAGAAAATGTGGGAGAACTTGAAAGTAAAATGTCACTTCATTTGTGCCTATCAATACCATTTAAACATAGAATCAAGGCATCCTAACAGGCTGTAACAGATTTGTTTCCAAATATTTCATTAAGTTTGATGCCTTAGAATAACAACCATGGATTTTTTAAGCATGTAATAAATGGAAACTATTTTCAGAAAGTGTTCAGACTGTAATGTGAGTCCTGTAACCTTATTACCAGAAAATGTTACTACAGAGGAGTTGCTAAGAGAAGAGGAGCAGTTGTGAGCTTATGTATAACTTTTCTACATTACTATTCATTAAATGAAATAAGGCAATATTATTTCCATTGGTAAACCACAGAGAAAAAACAGGGTTAAGTTTTGCCTGGATTTTTGCTCGTTCCTTGTTCACCCACCCAGAGCCCTGGCTGCTGCTTTCCAGAGACAAATGCATTGCCTGGTACTAAGTATTTATAGAGAAAACACACAAGCTGACAGGAAGAGTGATGGTGTTACTATTGCAGGAATAATCCTTAAATTGTGTATTTTTATTCTGTTGAATGATTTGTCTTTTAAGCTATATTATAGTGCCTTTTCCATTTATTCAGGTTTTACAGATGGGGTGGTAGAGTTGGCTCTCAGTAGAAACAGGAATTGGAAGGATGACATTCCCAGCAAAGGAGTGAAGCACAGATGGATGGAACCAAATTTCTTTCTGATAATTTTTAATATTCTGGTGATGCTGGGAGATATTTGGCTAGGCATAAGCAATGTGGAGTCACTCTTCCATGTTCCCATCTTCTAACAGAACATCAATGGGCAAGGCACAAGTTGCAACAGGAAATTTTGCCCAGCTATAAAGAAATTCCTTTTCCCACAAACACAGTTAAGCACTGGAATGGGTTGCCCATGTTGTAGAATCTGCAGATTTTGAAGTATTCAAAGCTTGACTGCACAAAATAAATTACTCTCTTACAATCTAAATTACTCTCTGATTTACTTTGAATTCTGTGAATTCAAAAATGTTTACAACACGGTTTGTAATGTTTTGAGGTAGGAAGTGGTCTGCCTCGTTCCCAAATGAAATGCTCAGGTCTCCTTCCAAGGTAATTCCTCCTGCCATTATATCCCAAGTCTCTAGATGGCTTCCTGCAGTTGGAAGCTGCCTAGCCATGGTTAAAACTGTGTTCTAGGTCCTGCAAGTCAGGAAGGCCCCAGTGCTCCTTATTCCTGTTGCCTTTGTATAACCTTGATGGAACAAAGACAAGCTTTGAAAGTATTACAGACCTTGTAGATGCTGCTAATGATCTGCAACTTTATAAGCACAACTGAATGGTGAACTTTATAAGCAATATTTTTGGTAGCATGGCAAGAGATGCATATGTAAAAATGCATGCCTAGGAGAAGTCTGTATTAATTTTTCATACCTGTAATTTTTTAATCCTACTCTGCTGCTAGCAGACCTCAGAAAAAAAAGTACATAATATTATCCCTAAAAGTAAAGCAGAGAAAAATATAGCAGTAAATCAATAATGTTTTGTGTAATGACTTATCAAAGAGCTATGGAGTGAAGTGTCCGTGCAGAACACAGAGAAAACAAATATTATTCTTGTTCTCATAGTTTACATTTAGTAGTTGATCCTGCTAAGTCACCTTCCCAAATGATGCAAACAGGTCCCTTGAGATGTCCCTGCATTAATTTAATGATGTTCTTATAAAACCCTCTGTCCACCTGCAGTATTGCAAGGATGCAGCAACAAAACCATCTGCCTACATCTCCTCCACAGTCTGAAATGCTTTTTTTGTCTAGCATATCTAGCAAAGGGATACAACAGATAAGCTGTTTTCTCATCTTTAGGCCACATTTTTTTAGCTGCATCTTTAGATAACCACTCTGCAACTCCAGAAACAGTTTGACCAATTGGAATGCACACTGGATTTTTATCTCTTAAGTAACCATTTTTTCTGATCATTAAAATAGCTTGAAAACCAACAGAATGTGAAATTAGTTCAGATTCAAGTTGTCTTCCATTTGAAACAAACCTTTGATGAAAACTGGAAAAATGCAGTGTATACATGTCTAGTATCAGGTGTAGAAAGGACATAACATTTGAAAATCCTTCATGACACATTCTTCAACTTGACATTTGAATAATTATCTACCATTTCCCTCTCTCATTCAGGAAGCCAAGATAATCTGTGCAGGAGAAGGCAAAGGAGATGCTATCATTTCACAAAGGATGAAAGATTATTTTAGAAAAGGCATTTCATGTTGTTAAAAACTAAAAACAAGGGAAATTGTCACAGATCCTGTGTCAAATTCAAGACAGAAAGGAGTAGTAGCACATCAAGAGCCCTATGTAATTTATATCAATGTGTCCTGCATTTTGACTCTTAACTACATTTAGGTTTTCATCTTTCATTTTCAGAAGTTTTGAGCAGCTAAGACAGAGGAAGCAGTTCATTTTTCACAAAGTATGTTCTAAGTTGAAGCAAACTCAAGAGGATTGGAGTAAGCATGGCTTACACTCAGTTCAGCTTTTGTTCTTGATTGAGGACTAATTACACTTTTTTGGCAACATTAAACATGTAATGCTAGAGTGCAGTGTAATAGCAAGGGCTGAGTTCTGTAACAAATCTCACAGCAGCAGAATGATAGCACAAATTTTTGAGCCTGAAAATCTAACAAGGGTTTCTCGTACTGCTCTGTCAGTACAACTGTTTTTTTTCCTTAGCGTATCTCCAAAACACTGCAGTTTCAATGCTTTCTGAAGGCTAGAGAATTATATATTCATAGGGTCATAGACCTTATGCATCATAAGCAGGTATTTATGCTATTTGTTGAAAGAACAGACTTGCTTTCAGTAGCATCTTCTCCGCTTTTAATCATAGCTATGTGTCCATGGTAAAATTCAAGTAATTTTTATTCGAAATGTACTCAACAGTACATTTACTTCAGAAGGGTTAAGAAGCCATGATTAAATGTCAACCTATTAAGAGAGTCACAAGAAAAATGGCTCCATTTCTCAAATTGCTACATTAATGAAAACTTTGCAATATAAAAAGTCTTTAATATTGAAGAATTGCATGTGCCAAAGTGAGCTGATAGAATTTATCTTTGTTAAGTGATGACAACTGTGAATTTGTTCCCACAAAGGAAATCTTTAACTGGTGACAGCTAATTGAGAAAGCAGAAAACAGTATGAAATTTATTTCCAGTTTCCCCCTCTGCAGAGAAGCAAAGCCAAGAGTCTGGCATTTTTTCTTCCAGAAGACATCTTCAGTAGCCTGTTTTACACTGATTCATTGCTATTCAATGTACTTGCTTTCTGTTTATTCCAGTTTCACTATAGCTTTAGGTACACAGTAAATCAGCTTCGCTCAGTGTACACAGTCAATTGCCTATCTATGAAACAGGACTAGAAACCTGACTGATGATACTTGTCAACAAAGTAGAGGGGTGTGAGGACTAGATTTAGGTAAGGGTGGGAATGGTAGTAACTGGAATGGGCCAAAATTTGTTTAACACAAGTCTTAGCATTTATTTTTGAGATTGACCAAAGGAAAAACAGAGCCCCATTATTTTGTTTAAAAAAAAAAAAAAAAAAAGTGTCTTAACAAAAGTTTGAACTGTTCTTAGAAAGAAATGTCATACCACCACACCTAAATATCCTTTTAAAATTTAAAAAAAAAAAAAAGTTTTAACAGTGTGCTTTTTAAATAAATAACTTGGGGATAATGCATTTCAAAAATTTCATAGCAGCATTTTGGTACATCTGCATGTTCAACTTTTTGCCCCTAAATTTTGTGCAAGGAAAACATACCCAATTTTAATTACTTGCTTCCCCTTGTAGACAGGTTCGATAATATAAGCTTAAAATACGGTGGCTCCAGCCAAAGGATAGCCACTGATGCTGACAGTGGTAAAGACTTTCTTCTTATCTGTTTTAAAAAATCTCTTTTTTTGGTTTGTTTTCTGCCATGTTTGTGACTTAAAGTGGTTCATATGGTTCATAAAGTGGTCTGATAGTTGCCTGAGCTAGCAAAAAGAGAGGAGGTGAGCTGTAGTGGGCTGTAGCACTGGGAACAGGGTGGGGTGATAAGGAATAAAGACTTCCCTCCCTGAACAGCAGTAAGCCCCTTCCCCTGCCCAGCAGGCTGTAGCCCCTACCACTGCCCCACCTGAAGCCATGCTACACTTGGTTCTCATGAAGAAAATTCCTGGTGTGGAGGAATTATGTAACTGAGATACATAGGTTCGAGCTTTTAGGGGGCATGGAAACTGCTAAGATAGGCTCTACCTAACATTCAGTTTCTGCTTGACCTTAAGAGAGATGCAAATACACAACCCCACTTTAGAAGGGGACACCTTACCATGGAGCCTGTGGCGTGCTTTAAGCTACAATACTGTGCTGTGAACCCCAGAGATTGGGACAGAGGGCAATGAAGGGTGACATGCAATGCACAACTCCCATACATATGGCAGCTGAACAAGGATCTGACCATCCAGGCTTACTATGCTCTGCCCCTGCTTCATTGCTCTGCCTCTACTTCATACTCAACACATTGCTGACCAGTCATGAACTGTGTTGATTTTTTTGGAACAAAGCCCTATACAATTAACGAAAGGGCATACTTTAGGTCAGAGAAAATGCTCTTTCCACCTTTCCTCCACCTTTATCTTCACTCTGCCAACACAGGCAGTTATAACCAGCTCTGTATTCCCAGTGCACCTCAGTTATCAGTGCTGTCGTCCTTTCTCCAGACCCCAGTCTCTGTAAGTAGAGCTTCCAGCTGTGACTTTGCACTCAGGCTTCCAATTCCAGCAGCCCTGGCAGGATTGACCCTAGCTTTCACTAGCACCATATGCAGCTCATCAGCAGTGGAATTTCTGAGTCCCAGCTTCCAGGTGTGGGTGCCACTGAATAACTTCTGAAAAAGCAGATTCATGCAGCCACACCATCACTTCCCTCAGCTTACTAAATTTAGTGGCCTCATGCTTACAAGACATCATGCATTTTCTATTCCCGTGCAAGAAATCCTTATAGGAGATAACTGTGGGGTCTGTCTGGCCCCAGTTGCTTCCCTCCAGGGTAATGCAGCACTACTTCTCTCAGGAGACCAAAACATCTCACCAAAAATTAGCTTCTGCAGTTGAAGTAACCCACACTGAAAGGACATTTTGCACAACAGTCACAGAATAACCACCTTGGCCAACTTATTTTTTAAATTCTTTTCCTGGTGGCAGACACATCAAACCCCACTCCAACCTGCAGGAGCACAAGAGCACCACTGTTTTCCCTCCAGCGTGAAACTTGACATGCTTCTGTTAACACTGCTGCTGTGTACATCTAAGTCTCTGTTTCAGGCAAATAAAACTAATGTTAAGTTTCTAAGAGAATTTAATCCACGGGATTTGTGGCTCTTTTCAGCAGAAAATACTTAGCTTTGGTAACAACACAGCAGTACCTAAATTGTAAAAGGTTAACAGAATTCATTAGACTTGCAGATTGCTGGAAACATTTAATAACGGGCACCAACAGGGTGTTTTGATTGCAAATAGCACATCAGTTGGTGTGCAACTTGCTACAGTCTTAAGTACCAAAATCTGTTTGCACCTGAAGCTCACCTGCTCTGGTCATGCCTGTCCTGTTAGTTCAACACTGGCACATCTGATGAAGAACTAGGAAACTCCTGTATAGAAAGGGGCTTCAGAAAAAGCTGTGAAATGTGAAGCTTCATGCAATCTCAAACATGCAAGCATGATGCTCACATCAACAAAGTGAGACAGCCACCTTTTTTAACTTTTATATTTTGATCCTGTTGTATGACTACTGGAGCTTTGATTTTCCAATACAGAAACAAGGCATTCCGTTTTGTAAGTTTAATACACACCTCTCACATATAATTTTCTTTTCTCCCTGAGGNCAAACAAGAATTTATTTCACTCACACAAAAAAAAAAAAAAAAAAAAAAAAAAAAAAAAAAAAAAGCAGCCTAAAAAACAAGTTCCCTGTGCTGGGAGGCCACAGAAAAATCACGTTTTGTACTGAAGGGTCCCCCTGACTAAACTGCACAGGGAGCAGAATTAAAACTCACTCCTGCCTAATGGCTCCGATCTTGCTATCTTGCCATCGGTCTGCAGGAACCAGGCTACAATTAATACACATTAATTGGTGGCAAGACAGATTACTTGGGTTCACATATCCCTAAAGAGCAACTTTTGAAAACCTCTCCTATTTGTAAATTCTGCAGTGCAAAATGTGCTCAGTCTTCTCATCTTTATCTCAGCAGATGTGCTAGTCTTAGAAAGCAAGAGAGCTCTGCAGAAATAAAATAGCTGTTATTGAAAGGGCAGAATACAATCAACATTTGCATGTGATCTAGAACAGAGCAAGAATGCAAATACATGAAATTTTCATAGCAGCAAAGACTGGCTGCAAAAAGCTGGGAATAGACTTAATGATAGAAGGGTAGAGAAATAGGACTTTGTCCAAGAAAACCTGGGTAAGTTAGCTACTAGACTCCCACTAAAGAAATTTTCTTAAAAAAAAATTCAAGCCAGGAATTTCATAGATGCTGGAATTCCCCTGAAGAAATTCAGTTTTATGTCTCACCAGGAATGTAACCCTCATTTTCAACTGAGGCTCAGCCTGCTCCTGTGTATTTACTCTATCAGTGCCCAAAGTAGCCTGGGATATATTCAGTGACTTTTGAAGAACTAGTATAATAATGTCACAGAAGTTTGTCAACCATGTGCCACACTAGAAATGAAACAAATCCTTTACAGACTCAAAAAGCTAATACTTGCTACACATTGTACATGAGTTCCATAATAACAAAGCAGTCTGAGTGAGACAGGTTGTTCCTTACCAAAAGTAATGTTTCTATATGGTGGCCAAAACCACCTGAGCTAAATTTGTTTCACTGTATGCATGGCAATGAGACATGCAAAATTCTTCACATAGAAGTACCTGAAAACTGAACTGCAGGTTCCCATAAATTCCCCATAATTACCTCTTCAAAAGTTTCTTGAAGAATACCTCTTTCTTAAGCAGACAGCCAAACAGGAAAGGGATACAGACATAAAGGGACACAGACTATGCTTCAAGTGCAAAGAAAATGCCATCATTCTCCAATGAGAAACTAGTAACCAGGCAAGATAACTGATGAGTAGAATGTCCCTTGAAACTGGAAGAAAGGATACAAGTTGTGGGCCTGATTTTCCGAGACTGTAAAGGTTTCAGCCTGCCAGACTTTGGCTTGAGAAAAATCCATCTTCCAAGGACGGTTCCTGTAAATAGTCATTTTGTTTTCATAATACTTCTAGACTCTCGTAGTCACTTCTCTTCCAGGTGTTGTTTCTGTTATTTAACCAATGAAGAGAAGCGTTGCTTTTACTAACCAATTTCATGGTTCTTCAGCGCAGCATGTTTTAAAAGGGCTGCTCAAAATGAAAAATAAAGTATTCTGAAAGCCTTCTGAAGTTTCTAACTACTGGAATCAAGTTTGTCATTTTCGTGTCCTGCAGCGACAATAAGTAGTTCTAGAAAAGATGCAGCAGTGAGAATGGTCTTGTTCCAGACATCAACCCTAAAGACAGCATTACCTTGAAACTCACTGGAACACTGTAGGCACATACACATGCTGTGGTCGGTATCCTACATGGGACAAGATGGTAGCTTTGGAGAGCTTGATCAGTGAGAGGCTTTCCCACCAGAGAAAAGAGGAAAGATCCATGCTCCTGGCTCGTGTGAGTCTTGGGCAACTAACGTGCTCCATGTCAGAAGACATAGTGAAAGCTGAACATTCAGACCTCAGATATTCTGGATCAATAATGGTACAAATTTTTACATGATCCTGTACACCACTGGCTATACCTTTGTAATGCTGGTTTGATGCTGCCCAGCAGGTGGGGCAGGTGACCACCAGAAAGAATCTGATGACAAACTGTATTGCATCTAATTTTCCTGGGGTGAAGACACTTTGCCAGAGAACTACCCTGCTCCAGAGAAGCTTTCTGGGCCACAAGTTCACCTGCTTGCAGGGAGATGGATCCCTACACCAACTCTGCTGTGGGACATCTGCTTTCCTATTGAGGATAATATATTCTGAGGAAGAGATCCTGCCTCCACAGAAACAAGGAACAGCTTTGCAATCACAATTGTAGATAGGATTTTTTCCTGAAAGTATGGCTGGGGCACTGATGTTTGATGAAATCAAACATCTCAAAGTACATGCCTGCTGGAGGGTGTAAGCAACACAGTAGTAGTGTGAAGTGAAACATCATGGTGCAGCCACATCACAAGACTTTTCATGAAGGCAGACGGAAGATGCCAAAATACATATCAAGGTGATCAAACGGTATGGTTAAACTGTTGTCTAGTGCTGCTTGTAGTGTGTTTTTAATCACCTTCAATCCATAATTGAAAGTCATTTTAAAGGAAATTGCAGCATCTTCAATATCAAGTGTCTATACCAAGTGCATTCCAGAGCTGTTTTCAGAATGTTACCCTAAATATTACACTAGGATGAACAGTACTCAAACAATTAAGTATTTCTGTTACATTTTATAAAAGAGTATTTTGTGAGAAGCAAAGAAATCTTAATGTGGTACGAAACTCAGGTGCATTAGTTTCAGAGTGCAGCTCTGTATTGCGTTTTAGAGAACAAATGACAAGCCACACATCCAAAGACTAATGATTTTGTATTTTTATACAGTGCACATAAATGTCATCTTCCACTATCATAAAACGTTCACTATCATACAGCATTCACTTCAGAAATGAATCAAACATAACCTTCAAATACACTCTAGCAAACTGTACTTGAGATACTGTGTTCCAACTCAGAGAAGGTGAAGGAATCTTGCTGTGAAATAATGAAGCTGATCATCTTCATTTACCAGACTCCAAATCAAAGACTTGTCAGAAAGGTTCTTGAAAAGAAAGTTACATTGTAAGCCTGGCACCGACTTCTACCATTTAAATTCACCTTCTTTGGTGACAGGCATAAAATTAAAGATTCTGGGTTTGTTTTTTGAAGGAAGGCAACCATAATGCATTTTTTAAAATATCAATTCTGAGTATCTGCTGCCCCATCTCCCAGCTCATCTGACCACGTTTTGCTACAGGATTAACCATCAGTGCAAAATTTCTTAGCTACACAGATGTGAATAGTCACAGTACTGGGGTTAAAATCCACCACTACCTCACAGTTCGTGTCTCCCTTGTGTCACATCTGTCTGGACGTATGTTGTGAGTAAACATGGACCTAAACAACGACCTGATCTAGCCCACACTTCGATCAGACAAGGCTTCCACAAGGAAAAAGAATTGTTGTAACAGGATTAGAAAACATTCACAGAAGTCCTAGTGGATCCAATTAGTACATCCAGTTGCATGTATTTGCTACCTATTAATATGAAGCATTGTTCCTCATACAGTAGATGTTGTGAGCTGCTGCAAGAGACTTATGCCAGAAGATAACACTCTACAAATTCCCTAACAGCACCTGGTGATGTGCAGGTATTTAAGCTAAATCAGAATACAGTAGGAGTTACATATGAGCAATTACTGTTCCAGCACCACAAAGAAGCCTTCTTGCTGTTCACCTTCTTTTTATTTTATGTTTGACAAAGCTGAATTTTCCAAATACCCTTGTGGTTAACCTTCTTTACAAAGTATAAATACTATTCCATTCTTACACAAAAGAAATACAGCTGTTATATACACACACCTTGACAGCAAGGCCTTGAAACAACAGTGCAACATGAAATCGCAGAGCCAACATCCACAGAGCATCTCTTTAGTTGCAGGACACAAAGTCTCTGCTGAGAAAGGCAATCTTTTAAGGTAAAATGCTTTAAACTGAACTCATAACATTTGAATGGAATAATCAGAACTGTGTGACATGCTGTCATACCACAAATTAGTCATATTCTGGTTTATAAACTGTAGTTTATTTTGTAATTGCTGCATTTCACTGAAGCCATCCAATGTAGAATGAAATTGCTTGAATACATCTCACTGGCATAAGGAAGCAGCCTTGCTGGATGACACAGTATCGACTGAATTTTCAGACATGGAATATATTTGAGAGTAAAATGAAGACACAAGTGAGATCACAAAAGGTTTTGGCAATGATTTTTATGTTAATTGTTTTGGTTTATGGCTTGTTAGTGCTTTTTTGGTTTCTTTAGGAAATTCCAGCACAGTGAAAGGAATGAAGAATTCCAGAAGAGAGTTGACCTCCTTCAGTTCCAGACTGTATTCTGCTGCTATTTTCTCTGCAGTCCATATTTGAGGTTGAAGTTTATGATTATTAAGAAGTGTCAGAGCCTCCACAAGGGAAATTTTGCCTTTGGGAACTTTCGTAACATCTAGAGCTTCCAAGTGGCCTAATTTAGTAAGTCTCTTTTCCTCCTGTTTACTCGGAAGATGTTCACCACCTCCATCTTTTACCTAATTAAGGGAAGGAAAACAAAAAGAGCTCAACAGCAGTTCTGTTTACTAGGCATATTGTAGCAGCTAAGCTGCTTTCCTAAATGTGGCCTTTCCTGTTAGCTTTCTCCATTTTTAAAAAAAAGGCTTAGCCAGCCTAGCTTCTTCCCCAGGCACTCTACACAGTGTCAACTCCCAACCAAATGCTGAAAAGCTCCTATTCATGGCACTCTAAGTGTTGTATTGGCTTGGCAGCCCTTCATAAAAGGCAAACTACAGATTCTGATAGGCAAATGTAAATCCAGATAATCTAATATTCAGTACTGACTCAGTGGAAGGGATAAAAAAATTCATACAACAAATCAGTATCCTTCTGATACCACTGGAAAACTTTTTAATGTATTATTTCCCCTTCCTTTTGTTTTCAAATTTTCGTTTTGCTACTAAAAGAAATTCCTTCTTTAGCTCTGTCTAGAAAACAAGTTTTCCTGCTATTTTGCAGCATCATATGGAGTTTAATTGCCATGACTACTGCAACATGTAGACACACAAAGTCTCTTCTCTAAGGTCTCTTCATATGTCCAAATAATCTCCAAAACAGCTTTCATTTCCTTATATTTCCTTTTATTAACATTTAATCAGTGAATAACACTGAAAAAACCCCCCCACAATTAAACCTTTCTTACATTTAGAATTATTTATATAGTAGCCCACAACCACTGATTATTACACAGACACTCTGTATTAACTCACATATTGAGAAAACTGATGTGGATGCTACAGCACCTGTGTGTCTGTTTCTGAGCTACAAGGAATGTCTGGCCTGTACTCCATGTCTTCTACTTTTTGCTAAAACTGTGCTTGGATAATGAATGACTTTTCAACTCTTAATCAGATCATCTGTCACTGGGAATCTGCCACTTGAGGACTCCCAAGCTGGTGCTTTTCCACTAACACAGGCAGACATGCCAAACATACAGAGAGGTGTGTACACATCATGTACAAAGTCATCAGGATAGCATCAGGAATGGGAGAAAACTTTTGTATTGCTTTGTTCACAAGTCTCTGTGATTATACTTCAACTGACCTCTAACAACTGCAAGCAGACACAGCACAAGGGCAAATCTGTGGCAGCAAACTCAGAGCAGGCAGGGAATCAAGCAAAGATCTGTTCCACTTTGGGCTTTCTCTCAAATCTCTCGACAGGTTTATACATGAATATTGAAAGATACTGAAATTAGGCCTTTGGCACTTGAAGATTAGAGTCCTAACCTCTGTGATGGAAATTAAGGATAGAGATTTCTTGGAAATTTCAGGCAGAGACTGAAGAAATCTACTTGCATTTTAAATATTTTTAGACTTGAATACCATATAAGTGGCAAATTAGAGAGACTTAGGGATTTTGCTAGATGACTAAAAATTTTATTGCTGAATAAATCAGCTGGAATAAAGTGGTCCAATAATGCAACAGGTAAAACACACAAGGCATAGCACAATATGATGGAAAAGAGTACACTGAACCCCACTCTGTATTTTACAATGGAGTATGCTTTGCCTTTCAAGTAAAAGACTGCAGCCAGTGGCAATAAGGAAATTATGACCATACAACCCACAAGATTATGTAGGAAAAAAAACTAAGGCACTTCATAAACTGGATTAAAAAAAAAAAAGTCTCTGCACAGCATAATGTTTAATGGCGTTAAAGACTCCATTAAAGAATAAACATCTCTGTCCTTTACCACATCCCTTCTCTCCCAGCAGTCCCAATCTCTTCTAACAACTCCACAAATGAACTCTGGCAATCTGCTTTATCTTTGCAAAAGACTGGAGAAATATCCTGCCTCATAGGAAGCAGAAATGGGGATTTAGGTGAAAAACAACATAAGATCAACACAATGTTAAAAAGGAAGACTGTGTCAGCATTTACAGGCTTGTATAATCACAATCTGTCACATGTTCAAAACCCAGAGTCAGACACAGTGTTATTGATATACAGAAGAGTAATAAAAACACCACTTTCATCTACTGAAAAAAGGTAGCTTTCATGCACAAAGAGCATTTTTCTTGACACAGACTGTGCTGAGTTTGAAGACAACAAAGCTGATGCTGGTATGGCTCGTACAGAGACACACTCACCTGAACCGGTGGATCTCTGGACTCGACATAAACATCTTTGAGCAAGGTGAGGAACCTATCATCCTTTTTGAGAACTTCTTCTTTTATCTCTGAGCTATCTAAAGACAGTGAGAAGAAGAAGGGAAGGGAGGAAAAAAACAAAACAAAACAAAACAAAACAAAACAAAACAAAACAAAAAAAACAAAAAAAAAAA
>WEIU01017017.1:186622-198842 GCA_013389925.1 Aegithalos caudatus | reverse complement strand
GGCGGGGATCGGCGGTGGGGGGAGGATGAGCCCGAGCCCGGGGTGGCTCCGGGGCGCCGTGAGTCCCGCTGCCCGCGGGGTTACGCGGGGACGTGGTCCAGGTGCTCGGCTGGCTCCGTGAAACATGGCTCTGCCGCCGCGCCGCCGGCGCTGCAAGGCGGCTCCTTACTTGGTGCGAGCTGCGCTCCCCTGTACCGCGACCTGGAGATACTCGTTTGACTGACAAAAAGCAAGCTTTGGCTCGTCTCCGGCGTTTATATTTGCGAGAGCTCACAACTGCAAATGATCCAGGCGCCCTGATGGCTGAAACACTGTATCTGCAGCCCTCGCAGTTGGAAAGGTGCTGTTCAGGTGCTTGTAGCTGGCGGTGGGGAAAGATTTGGTTCCCGGCACGAAATTTCCCGTTTGGGCGACCTGGAGCAATTCTGCGGAAGAAGCGCGGGTCCCTGCGATGCCGCAGGTTGCAGATGGCTCATTGCTGCCGCTCTCCTAGGCCATGGGTGCTGCGTGGATTCCGCGGGCTGAGCGGGCTCTGGCGGAGTCGGAGTGACAGCTGATCCATAGCTGTCACACCGCACACTGGGAAGCAACGTGCTTGGCACCAGACACCACAATAAAATGTGAAAGAAATGGAATTATGGTTTAAATCTCACCACGGGGAAATAAACTGCAGACGTTGATCATAGCAAATAGTGTGACTACAGTTTCTAAAGCTTGTCATGATTTTTTCCTATTTTGAAGGGCTAGGAAAACATCTTACAAACGTTTCAAAAGCAAGTTTGGGTTAGTCTTATTTGAGTAAATGTTCATGGCAGCATTTGTTCAGTCGTGAAAAGATCAGGAGCAGACCCAGAGGCCACAATCTTGTTAACTGTAGCACATAGGGTAAAGGATTACTGTAGCCCTGCCAATTCCTTTTGATTCTGCCTCCATGAAGCAGTTGGCAGGAGCAAGACCGCTGAGGCGTGTTCAATTCTTTGGAGTTTTTATCTGAAAACCGTATTTGTTAAGTAGATGCTACAGAAACCCAGTGATGTGCTGAATAAGTAATACAGTTGCCACAGATGCTTAAAAAGCCACCCATATATAGCTACTCAGTCACATCTCTTTGTGTTATTCAAGTTTACAGATGATTACAGAGAATTTTTTCTTTACTTTGAAAGTACTCCAGAAAAACTCCTTTAATCTTTTGTCTGTTTTCAGACTGTGAATAATTTGACAGCATCTGTAAAGCACTTTACCGTTATTATGTTACTACACTAGGTATGGGTATTCTCAGAAACTGTTAGAGAATTATAAGCTCTTGATTAGTAGGACACTAGAAATAATGCAGTTGTACCAATTAACATCTCTTAAGCACAAGATTTCTAATTTTTTTAGGTGCCTACAGTGTTTATAAAAATATTTTGTTTTACTGTACATACAGGCAACAAAAGGCCATGTTAATTCCTGTATAGCCATGCATGGAGAAAATGTACATTTGGGCAGCAATTGACTTGGCAGATGGGGAAAGATTGTACTCCTAATATGTCAAGAGGGAAAGAAGTTGCCTTGGGGTTTCTTTGAAAATGATCCAGTTAGATTGGCAGGTATACCTTTCATTCAGTTCCAAGTGAGAGAAAATTCTGTTAGGAAAGGGAATTTTAATATGGAAATTGAAGTGTTTGTTTAGCACTTTGTAGCTCAGGGTGAACCACGCATAAGAGAAGATTAACCACTGTTTTTGCTGTCAGAAAACTGGGATATTTAAAAGTAAAGATGGCCATGCAGAAATTTAATTTATGGATATATTTTTATGAAAGCAAGCTTGGAAGTGTCTGTGCTTCAAATTGATCCTGAATAAATAGTGTAGAATCTTGCCTTGGACAAGAAACATGAGATTCCCACAGATCTTCTAGTGGAGTTGTAATCTTTCTTCAGTCTTGTCTTCTCTTTAACACAGGGTCTGAGCAACTATGTTTAAGATGGCATCTTCTGTTGAAAAGTCTGTGTATTGCTAATTGTATAAGTGAAATTGACTCAGGATTTGAATTTGAACATACAAAGAAATTTGAGTAGCATCAAGGGAGGTGGTTTGTTTTGTTCTTTTTTTCTTCTCTTTTTCTTAAGGGGAGTAGTAACTTCTGATTTTACTGTAAGAAGTATGGCTAGAAGATCAGTAGCAGATGGAAATTTATGCTTGCATGGGTCGTTTCTTCAGTGGGCACTTACAAAGTAAAGTAAGTGCAATTTGAACAGAGAAAATGCTGTGTTCATTTTTTGAAAATTACTTTTTTTGTTGTCTGTTTTTGATTCAGAATGTCTTTTGCCTGAAAAGTCAGAAATTGATGTAACGGAGCTTCTGACACTGATGATCATCTTCTACAAAGCAGCAAAAAGGAATGTATTTAATAAGAAATTCATGGCACTGCTGTGGTGTTTTTGATCAATTCTGCTGACTGGAATATGATGAACTTAATGGCCAAGAATGACAGTAATTTAATGCCACACTAGCATAGGGAACTGATGATTATAAATTGAACTTGAAGTTGGAATTGGATTAAGTGAAAAATGGAATTAATTTAATCACTTGTGTGAGAACAGATGACAATTATTGGGAAAAACCACCCAAATAAAAATATCATGCAGTGTAATTATACTTACCTACAGCAACCACATATTTGTCTCATTTTAATTCTTTTATTGAAAAAAAAAAAAAAGTTATCCTTCATTTTTCTTATCCATTTAAGACTTTCCTATGATACTTGCCAGAGTGTTCTCTACTCTTAGAACCTCAATTACTCTGATTACCCTGATTGCAGGAAGTGGAGGGAATCTTGTGTTTGAATTTTTACATCTCTCTTCTTTGGAGACAGAGGAACAAACTTTTAGCCAAAAAGCTAAAATTTGCAAGATTTTCCTAAGAAATTATTGAATTTTTAAAAACCTGGTTTTTAATTTTTGACAGTTTATTCCCCACATGAAAAAGACCCCAAAACCAACCTCATACGAATAATTGGTAGGAGCAGTATATCCCCTCAAATTTCTTGAATTATCTGATGTTTGTACTTAGTAGTGAAAGACAGGATCCTTGACATAGTGATTTCTAAACCCTAACTTCTTTGTGTTCTGATTTAGATGGCTTTTTGACTGCTTATGAAATAAAAGCAAGGTCTGCTGCTCTGGCATTCTGTGTGCATACTATATTGCATTACTGTGTGCTTGTAGATGGGATGCTTTTATTTCCAAGCAATTTTTGAAATTTTACTGTCAAATTCTGCTTGCTGAAAATAACTAAAGAATAGAAGCTCTTCCCAGGGTTTTGTAATTGTTTTAATTAATGGTAAAAAAAAAAAAAAAAAAAGCCTCATGTTTGGGTTTTACCCCTGACTGAATTTTGGGCTTTGAATTGTTAGAACCCTCAAATTGAGAAGAAACATACTTAGGAGATGATTTTCACAGGGCATTCCTGCTAAGCCTGAAGAAATTTCAGGGACTAGAGGCCACTCTGGGAGGTAGTTTCAAGAAACAAAAATGAAGCAATTATGTTGGAGTTTGACAGTTTGAACTAGGAGACCAGGAGAGCTGTGAAACTCCTGGTTCTGGATGTTCCCATGTGAACCAGCTGCCCTGAATCTGCCTGACCTTTACAGAAAGGGAAATGTCTAATGTAGGCCAGAAAAAGGAGCTGCAGTAGATTCTAGGCAGGCACTACTCTGTGTTCTAGATTCTAGAAAAATGTTTTGTCAAGATTTATCAGACGTGTGTTTTATTTGTACTTTTAACTGTGGAAAAATTTGGACTAAGCTAAGATTCAACACTGAAGTCCAGACTTGCTGTGGACCTGCAGTGTTCATCTTCCTTTCTGGGGCAGGTGTTTTGCACAGACGAGGTACCTGAATCAGGAAACTTCTTGTGCTCCTTGCCATTGGTGGCAGTGAAGTCACTGAGGGCAGATAGCTTGTGGGAACTGGGGCAGTAGCAAGGGGTCTTTATGCACCCACATACGCTGCTAGATCTTTGAAATACAGCTCTCTTTTGGCTTGAAACAAGGAAGCTGCCGCTTCAGAAAGTGACATTCCAGTAGTGAATGCTGTGCAAATTCGAGTCACACTCATCCTGGTTGGAAGCTATTGACCTTGATATTGAGAGGTGGATATTTCCCTGTGATGAGAAAGCAATGAAATATGTAAACAATTATGAGTAAAATAAATCAGAGGCTTCAGAACATCAATAATACTTGAGAATGCATGATTTTTTTTCCCTCTTAAGTTATGTGGCTACTCTCAACAGTTATATAAGTTAAGAATTTGTTCTGCCAACATTTCCATAGCAATATGGTGTGGCAGTTTAGAAGAGCTTTAATTGTAGGGAATGAGCTCTGTAGGGGGATAAATACTGTAAATATTTTGATTTGTCAGTATGTGAAGGCTAAGGTTGTTCCGAAGAGTGAGTGTCTTTTTCTACAACCATCTGTCTTTGTTTTTCCTGACAGGAATGATACATATGGTGGTGGTATTTGACAGTACAGATATTGTAATGTTGGAGCCTAATTTACTTTTGTGTTTTTCCTGAATGCTTTGGTTGTTTAGGATAGATCTTAAAATCATGGATTTTTCCCCTCATGAGTCTAAACTGTTCAATTTTTTTAACCACTTGTGCCTCCAGAATAGCCTTTCATTCTACTCTTCAGTAAGAAACCAGTTGGAAAAAATTCTCAGCATTACTAGTTTGGATTACAGGGGTGTTTGTTTTGAAGGTATCATATCTCAGAGTGATTGGGGTCCAGTTCTGCACTGTTGATAAGGCTTGATTTCTGTCCTGTATGTTCTATTGGAGTTTTTTTTTAAGTGATTGCTTAAGTGAAAACAGCATAGCTTAGATTGATAACAAATTTTTAAGAGGATGTGAGCAAGCTTATGGCCTTATTATGTCTGAAACATTTTCCATCAGGTTTCACTTCAGGTCAAATAAAGTAAAAGGGCTACTGCCCTTTGTAAGCTAAACTGTGCCTCTACCTGGCCTATCAAGACAAAATAAAAACCTGTGATTGAAGGAATGTCATCAGGATACGTGGAATATATATTTGTCAGATTTATTTTTGAAATATTCTAAAATTGGTCTTAATGTCTTTTTCCCCTAACAGCTACATTTATAAGACAGTGTCTTTAATAATAGTTTTTTCCTGATCTAATACAGATTTTAAAATTATGTGTTTAAAGCAATAAGAAGCTTCTCCCTTTGAGGGATACATCTGTGGTTTTTGCCTTTTCCCTTCTAGTTTTCAAAGCTCCCTTTCAGTCAGTGACCTATATTTTAGTTGCATAAAACAACAACAACAAAAAAGAAAGAACTTGAGGTGATGTTTTCAGAACAGAACTGGGACTTTGACTTTAGTGAACTGTGGAGATCAAAACAGAGGTCTCAAGAGCAAGGCTGAACTGAAGTGCTGCCTTCTTGTGGGGATAAAAGTACCTGTTTTGTGAGTTTGGTGTATTCCTAAGCTGAACTTCCTTTTTTTCAGTTTTTCTGTTTCCGTAGAAAACTCAGGCAAGCAGGAAGGGAGTGGGACTCTCTGGCAGGGCCTTAGTGCATCAGCACTGCAGAGTGCCCTGGAGAGTGTGCCATGCCCCTGTTGTGCTTCCCATCCTTGCTGAGGTTACATTAAAGTACACTCGGGATTTCTTGCAGTCTGTGGTGGCTTTTGCATATAAATGCTGTATTTGCTTGTAGGGAAAGTGTGTAGGAAACTGAATGATGGCAATGCAAGTGAAGTCTTGTCCATTTGCATTTCATGTGTGTGACTCCATCCTCCAAAATCACTCACAGAATGGCACAAACTTAGGTGTTGCTGAAATGTAAATTGAAGAACTAGATGTGCTTTGCTTGCTTACTTAGGAGGAGAACTATGAATGGAGGTGAAACAGAAGTAGGAATTCAGCATTAGGGGCAAGTCGAACTCCAAGATGTTTCGGTAATAAGGGCTGGCTACCTAATACAGGAGGAAGCTCTCCTGGACAGGTCTGACTCAAGTTTATATTCAGTTTGAATCTTTTCTCTTCTCTTCTCTTCTCTTCTCTTCTCTTCTTCTCTTTCTTCTTTTCTCTTTTTATTATTTTATTTTTTCTTTTTTCTTTTATTAGATTTGTTCAATTTCTTTAAGACCTTTTGATCAGGTCCATTATGCATAATGGCGTCAGATTCCATGCTTCATATCTTTGGATGTAAATGACAGCAGATGAGAACAAGTCATACACAAAATTAGTGGTGTTTATATTCCTTGCAGCTATTCACATTTCCCCAGGATTCCCAACCCACCATAGTGCAACTCTGCCTTAAAGGCTGGAAAGCTGCTAGACAGGCTGTTTGAATTTACTGTCTTTGCTAATTAAAACTATCTTTTGCAGTATGGACTTGCATTGATTTTTAGTGGTGTTGCTGGGTAGGTGAAGAGAATTAAGGCTATAGTAGCAGAACCTTGTCAGTTGTAATTTGTAGCAGTTTAAGACATAAATACCACCAGCTTCCCACCTCCCTCTGCAGAGCTGGAGGAGTAGAACAAGTGCCTGTGTTTTTGTCTGGTTGTAGGCACTATTGTGGAATGTCAGTATGGGTTTGTACCATGACACCAGTGGCAACAGAAGTGTCACCTGTGCTCAGGGCAATAATATATGGCAGAGCATGGGGCATACAGGGGAAGGAAGGGGAGCCAAAGTGTCTTCAGTGGCATAGGTTGATTCTGTGATATCATTATATTTCTACATTTTGTCCTGTCACTAGCTTGTGTACTTTGAGTGTTGAAAATGGTTGTTGGAAACCCATGGAGTGAATTTTCATAGGCTGTGTCTTTCCTTCCTGATACATTTATTCTTCAGCCCAGGGGGAGATTACTGTGTTATCACCAAGTAACCTATAGCACACCAGATCAAGCCCTGAACACCTAAAAGGGAAAAAAAAGGTCCTAATATAGCTACAGCAATCTAAAGACATAAGAGAGGAGGGTGAAGCTTTGTTGTTTGTTTGGGGTTTTGTGACTTTGTTGTTGGTTTTTTTTTTTTATTTTTTTGGTTTTTTTTTTTTTTTTGGTTTTGTNTTTAAACACACATTTCAATAGGAATTCTCCTGAAGGTTGTTTTGTTTTGTTTTGTTTTGTTTTGTTTTGTTTTGTTTTGTTTGATTTTTTTTCTGAGCTAGTTGGTATAGTCTGTGGGAGGAAAGAAAACAGTACAAACAGAAGTGTGTCTTTTGCTTAGACCTGAAGAAGTCTAAACACTTGTCCATTCTTTTTCTAATTCAACTTTTGCTCCTTATTAAAGACCAGAGATTAAAAATTATTTAACATCTTAATTTTAGGTAATTTTCCTTGAAACAGCAGTTTTTCTCCAAGTAAAGAAAAGTTGTGTCCTGAGACTAAGGAGGACTAGGGAATCGTTGCAGAAAATCTTGAGCTGTAAATTCAGAACCTTCTATTTGAAGAGGAAACCTCCCCGTCTATCTGTTGTCAACTAAGGTTATTTTCCATCTGTTTATCTCTGTTGCACACATTTGAAAACAGTCAGAAGAAACAGACTTTATCAGAAAATTCCATCTAACGGGTTTATGACACCTTATGCATCTTGTTTTGACACAAGATTTTCTGCAGCTGTACTGGCTTGAGGTATTCCTGATCCCTCTGCATTCCTGCTGCAGCTTGTTGCTCATGTGTTTGGCATCACCATTTGTGGAGGGGTATTGGGGATTGGATCACCAGCATGCCTCTTAGAGCTTTAAGAAAAAATTAAAAACCTCCCCCTAAAAATTAAAAAGCAGCCCCAAGGAAGTCTCTCTTAGACTTTTAAACCAGGTCAGGCAAAATAAGGAAGTATAGAAGCCAGTAGTGCTGCTGAACTTGTACCCATTCTATCTTGAAAGAAGAGAAAGTTGCTTTGACCTGTGATGAATATATGCAGAGTAGAGAAAGGCATGTGGACTGTGTTTAGTTTTCTTTCATATAGTCAGGGGTAAAAGGTGTTAAAACAGTGGGTTTATTTAGCAATTTCTGGCACTGATTTGTAGTAAGCAAATGTTTACACTGCAGCTTGCCATAAATAAACAGAAGGGTGTTTGGAAACCCTGACCAGCTTTTGTGTAGGAGAGAGCAGTCATAACAAACTGGTTCTGTGCGAAACCGAAAACAAATAAAAGATGGGCTGTTATTCATGGTTTGCAAAGGCAGAAGAGACTGAACAAAAGAAGCAAGTAATTTTCAAATACTGAAAAAACATTGTTTGTGAACCTGGGATAAATTTCAGTAACATTTCATGTTCTCCTGTTTTCAGTCTTTAGAAAATCTAAAGAAAAGAAGGGCAGATGATTTTAACCAACTCCAGCCTCAGAGAAGGGTGAAAATCTTCAGCTGCATTTGATACTGCTGTGAGTCTTTTGTATCTCCCCAAGATATTTCCAAGAACATTTGCTACCTGTTTCTGCATGTTAACAATCTTGCAGTCACTTAAAATACTGTAATTAGCTAAGGAAAAGAGTTCTTTCAAAAATCCCCTAACAAATGTTTTACTATGAGGAAAGCTCTTCTTTTTGTACCTAATGGAATTATTACCTACTGCAAGGAAGTTATTTTCCTTCTTATTTTGTGTTCTTGGGATTTTTTCAGTCTAACATTTCGGTATAGAGTAATAGGTAGGCAATAGAGCATTTCCAGTTGGGTAGCTGAAGGATTGATTTATGTTTTTTTTTTTTTTAAGTAGTTGTTAAATGGTACCAAACCCCAAAATCAATATTCCATTTTTATTTTATACTGACATGTAGTTTTTGTGATTGAGTAATATCTGAGTATCTTAGTAGCTGATAACTTATATTGACTTTTTTGCAACTTTTTTTGTGGTTTTGATGGTACCACAGCAATATACCAAAGAATCTCTACCCTTAAAAGATAGACTAGACTCAGACTAGAAATGGAGCTGATGAAATGATAATAAAAATCATGGCTAAGGCTGAACCTTTTTCTTAGTTATTCCCTGTGTGGAGTGGAAATGTGTCTTTAGCAATCTTAGGATCTTCACAGAGAATCTCTTGGTTGTAGGATTCCACTGGAACCAAGTAGGCAGGGAAACTGTATTAATAGCTCAAATGTGTTTGTGACCATGATAGTAGGAAAAAGGAATATAAACATATTTCATATAATATTTCATATTATATTTCATATAATACAGAGGAGATGAAACCTTCAACATAAACTGCCATTAGGGCATACAAATTGACTGTGCTGTGTAGAGATACCCACTTAGCTCTGAACAAATTAGCAAAATGTGTAGTAACACTGTTTGTGTTAGTACACATAATATACATAGTATTTTGTGTGAGTAAAGTGTTGAGAAATTACTTGTATGTCTGCATTTGTCTTATGTTGAATGCAGGTGAGGTGGTGATCCCTTGGGAACTGCAGTAAATTCCAGTCCAGATTCAGAAATTTTATTTTCTCTCTCTGTGAGAAATAGAATTCAAAGTAATGGTAATATGTTGGGGAAACTTGAGTCCCAATAGTATTGCTGCATTGGATTTTGATTCACCTTTGAGAATGTTTGTATTGCCAGTAGCACTTACTAAAGGAATTTCATAAATAGCTTTTAGTTCTAGTTAATGTGTAGACTGTGCTCTTTCTCCCCTGAAAATGGGTGGCAAGAGCCCTTATTTGATTAAGTTGAAATTGGTATAAATACAGAGGTAAAAAACTTGCATTTGTTTTTCAAGTATAATCAACAGTTAGCCTGAGAGCAAGCTAGTGGTGATGCAAGAGCTTCTATATGCTCTGACTGGCAACACTGTCTACAAGTTAAAGTACTTGCAAGGTGGGGAGAGATCTTTTGGACTTCTTAATTTATTTATCTATTTAATTATTTACTGGAGATCAGATGTCTCCTGATTAGTTGGGGTGACTGTAGTGTTGCATAGCTAAGGTAAATGAATAAACCTGGCTGAAGTAGTCCTACAGTTCTTGGCTGCATTAGGCATCTTACTGTCCAAAGATGGAAAAGAAGCAGTGAATGTGTGCTTCGAGTGCTGGATCATGTACAATACAATGGCTCAGTTCCTTGGCAAGGTGAGGAGCAGTCTGTCCCCTGCAAACTCTGATTCAAATCCAGCTTCCTGTGTGTGCCATTTGGTAAAGAGTAGTCAAACACAATTTAATTATCCTCTTAGTCCTTGGATGTATCTGCAGTATCCTTGGGCTTGGTCATTGGCAGGGATGAGTGGGTGCTTCAGGCCATCTTTATGCCAGTCAGCATTTTTTTGGGCCAGTGTCTGTGTTCCCAGCTCAAGGCACTGATGGATAGCTTCTACTTGTTAAATCACTGAATGGCTTTTAATCTTACCATTGACATTCTCAAGCTTCAAAGTCTAAAAGTCAGTTCCCAGACATCAGTAATCGCGTTAATTCAGACATTCCCCAGTAGGAGTCATAAGCCTGGTGTTAGATTTTGTTTTCAAGCTTCTCTTAGTCTTCAGCTTTATAAACTTTATTCTTTTTTGTGAGGTGAGAATTTCAGGTACAGTTTTATTCCAGGAGATACATTTGGTGACAGGGAAGGAGACCACCATGGCTGGTTTAGTTTGTCTATTTCATACCTTAAAATGTGTTTATTTTCTGATTATGGCTTACCTGTGATTGCAATGATACTATCTCTAGTGTTAGAGCCCAAGTTAGCATTTTTCTTCCTAAATCAGTCTGTGTCTAATTTTGATTTAGAAATTCAGTTGATTTTAGTGATCCTGTTGTCCCATTGATTCTTCTAGAGATGTACTAACAGTGATGTATTTAAATTTTATTATTTGCTATGGTCCAAAAGTAAAAGGAACCTAGATAGCTTCCCTGTGGGTTAGAGGCTGGGAATCTAAGCTAATGAAAAAGTAGCTGGAGTAAAAGTAATGTGGAAGTGTTCTGATACAGTATATAAGTCAGAATAGTACGTAAAATAGTATGTAAAATACAGTAATTCGGATTTCTNGTATAAAATAATATTGTTTTGTTGGACATAAGCAGTTTAATTTTATCACCATTCTTTTGCAGAGTTGGTTGTCCCTTTTATGTCAGCAAATGTGGCTTTTGCTTGTTTAAAAGTTCATAGCAGCTGGAATCAAATGCTTTACTCTCAAACAAGAGTGATTATTAAGAAGTTAATCTCTGATCCTGCTGGTACCAGTAATATTTAATGTCTTTTAAATAATTAAAAATGCTAATGTGAGATCTTGTAGATAGATAAAGTTCACAGTTAAAGCAATTAACAACATAAGATCTAGTCAAATGAATTTCTTGATGAAAATTCCACTACCAAAAAATCCCAAACCAACCACCTCTGAATCTCCCCCCAACCACCCCCACACCTGTTTAATACAGGCTTGATAACTCTGTGCTCTGCTAAAAAGATTGTGGATCTTTCAATTTTAGTTAGACCTTTGACTTCTTTGAGTACTTTAATAATAGTTTTAGGAATTAAGGGACTATTTTGGCCTTACATGTGTCTATGAAGAAGAGTTTTGGAGGAAAAAATCTCTTCAGGGCTCCCTTGCAGACTACCATATCCAGGAGAATCTTCATTGTTTTCTGGGATATGGTAGTAACAGTAATAGGCCACTGTCGTCCCTTTGGTAATTCATGGTTTCCTTTAATTTTGATTTTCTTCTCTACTGGCTGTGTAGTTGTGATAAAGATGTCCACTGTGACTTCTAGGAGCAGTGGCTTTCCCAGACATCGTAGTTAGTAGAATTATCTTTCAAGGAGGCTTCTTAGTGTGACTCAATTCTGATATGTTCTAATTTGTTGCCTTAACTTTTGATTACCAGAAGCATTACAGGTAAAAGCAAAAATTTTAGTGATTGTTGGAAATTTATTCAAGGTGCTTTAAATTGTTTGGATTTCTTTTGGTTGATGACCATCTGTTGGAAGTCTTTGAAAGTACCCTTACTGAAACTTAGTTAAAGAAAATAAATTCTTTTGCTCTTTGTCAGGAGTCATTCGAGGTTCAGCTAACTCTCTGGAATAGGAATATTTAGTGCCACTTAAGATACTGATCCAGAAGGGACTGGATGTCCCATGTGTTCTAGGTCATCTCTTTCATCTCTTCAGGAAGATGGCTTAGATACTCTACAGGGTCTGAAATAACAGTAAATTTCTGTATATTATCAACTGAATTCAAGTCTTAATTGAGTTTAATTGGAATTTTTTTTTAAGTGCATGCATGTATTG
>WEIU01017017.1:160458-179079 GCA_013389925.1 Aegithalos caudatus | reverse complement strand
TATAAAACATTGTGACTTGATTTAGAGAAGCCTTCTACATTTGTGGACCTATTAGGGCAGATCCAGAGGAGGACTACAAAGATGATCAGAAGGAGGGAGCACCTTTCCTATGAAGACAGGCTGAGAGCAATGAAAAGAGAAAGCTCTGGGGAGACCTTCTAGCAGCTTTCCAATACCTAAATGGGGCTTGTAAGAAGGTGGGAGAGGGGCTTCTTACAAGAGCATGTAGTGACAGGACAAGGTACAAGGGGCAAAAGGTTTTAAACTGCAAGAGAGAAGGTTTAGTTTAGATGTTAGGAAGAAATTCTTTACTGAGAGGGTGGTGAAGCAATTGAATTGATTCCCAAGAGAAGTTCTGGTTGCCCCATTCCTGGAAGTGTTCAAGGCCACGTTGGATGGGGCTCTGAGCAAACTGGTCTAGTGAGTGGAGTCTTGTCCCTGGCAGGTGGTTGAGACCTAGATAATTTTAAGGTCTCTTCCAACCCAAACCATTCTATGATTTTGCAACAAACATGACAAAATTTCTAAAGAAATAAGTTTAGACTTGAAGAACAGGGTATTATTGGGGTTTTTTTATCCAATGAAAATGCAAATCAAATTCCAAAATAATATGCAATTACAAACTACTAAAGTGGCCTTGTCTTTTATTTCCTTTTTATAAGGTCTACAGGAAAAATCTTGAAAGCATAGTTTTGAAAAGTAGTAGAAGATTTTGGTTTATGCCAGCAGGAGAATGCCCTAAAACTGACAAAAGATCTTTTGACTTGTCCTTTATAACAACTATGAACTCAATGTATGGATTAGATACTTCATTTTGAGAGTGTTATGCATATTTGTTGCCTGACATTCGGAAAGATGAGAAAATAAGTTCCTAGAAAAATAGAATAGTTTGGGTTGGAAGGAACCCTTGAAGGTCATCTAGTCCAGTCCCTTGCCATGGTCAGAATCAAGATGTAATATTGTTCTCCTAACCATGATAAATGAATCTGCTTTAAGTTATGTCCTGCTCCTTTCAGCCGGTGAGTAATTAGTATCATAGTTTAAATGATAGCAACAGCAACAGTGAGTGCTCTGAAAAGCTAAGATGATAGTGCACAAAGGTATGTTACTACAGTTGTATAAAACTGATACCTTTTTTGAAATGAAATATGTGAAACTGTGTGCACACATTCTAGAAGCAAACTTTGTCTTCAAAATCATCAAACTTCATCTGTGTGGTTTCCAGTTGAGTTACATTATTGTCTATGGTTTTATCACTGGAAGGCAACAACCTCTTTCGTAGGTGGTAGCTTAGGTAAAATATGCCTTAAGTTACACAGATGACCATGAACCTGGCTTTTTATTTTACCTGAATGTGTATTCAGAAAAAAAATCTTCCAAATGCTGATATATTGAGATAAGTAGAAGATATAATGCCACACAGAAGATACAAAGACATAAAGATGTTTTCTATTCATACAACCTTTAGCCTTGTGAGTCCATTTTATATTTTGTGGCTTAAGACCTTAATTATTCTGTGAAGTCAGGGGGTAATTTGGTAGTAATAGAAAATAAACCTCATTATTCTAAATTACTATAGCTGATGACCTGAGGATAGCAATGATCTTTCTGGTCTCACAAGGAAATACTTTGTGATTAGTCAGAAGAGTGTAACAGTTTCAATTTTTTATGGTTTTATTTTATATTTCTTCTGCTGAATTTTTCCTTGAGGTGTTTTGACTGACTTCTGTTTTCCCGAACAAATCCAGGTTTTCAATTGTTTTATTCCTTTATAGTTGTAATTTACATTAAATCTAAGGGCTTTTTTCCAGTACTTTGAAAGCTTTTTCTTGAAAGTCACTGTATTGAGGCACTAAATTAGTTGAGCAACTTGTGTTTGAGCTGAGTGATGGTTCCACTGACAACACTGGGCAGTGGGAGAGTTTCTCTCACACTGGACATTCTTGAACATTTTTTATGGAATGAGAAAAATATTTCAGTTCCTAAAGATCTCAATGAAAAGAGGACAATGTTGTCTTCCAGGCATGTGGGATAAGTGTGTTAATATACACAGTAGAGCAGGTTTGCAGTCAAACTTTAAACCTGTTTCCAACTGTTTTCCTTTTGACTAATTAATTTGGCAGAGATGTGATATAAAAAAAAAAAAGAAGATAATGTTGTCCTTTATTTTCTGTGAATAGTAAACCCATAGTTTTATTTCTGAAGAGACTCTTACTTTGAGAAAAGGTGAAGTACAGCTTGAAAGGATGATTTATTCTGACTTACTAAAACCACAAGCAGGAGTAGAAGCTCCTGTGAATAAGGAACCAAGCTAGAACAGAAAATTGCCATGGGTAAATCTTAATGGTTTAGTTCTGTATCCATGACAGCCTCTGTCAGGATGTGCTATGATGCCATTCTGGAATCAAATGGATATAGTGTACTTCTGTTAGCTTTTAAATGCTGTATTTTCTTTTTTAAAAAGACCGAATTTAAACCAGGTATTTGGAGCTGTCAAAGTGAAAATACCATTTCACTGCATACAAATGCTTTATCTTCTCGACTCATCCAGTTGGTTCAAAATGTTATTTTTTTGCAGGAAAGAGCTCATGATCCCTTCAGTTTGTCCATGCATCTAACTTGAATTGGTGTGGGTTTAAGTGGAAGTGTTTTTCAATATTTAAAATACACACGTGGAAAAGGAGTAATTTGTGGGAAAGAAGAAACTAATTAAAGATAACTACTTGAAAGTGCAAAATATCTTTAAAATTATTTATATATCCAGTATTTTTAGTCTTTTTAACCAGTTCTTGAGCATGTGAATTTTTTACAAATTTCTCTGTAAGCTAGTTTAGCACACAGCAAATTTAACGTAAGTAATATTGAGTTACTGTTTTCCAATATAACAACAGTATTAATTAAGAATGTTAATAAATATATCTAAATGAAATATTGCTATCTGAAAAGATACATTATCTGCATTCAGAGAAATGGAAAAAACCCATGTTTAATGAAGTTCTATGAATCAACAGCTTTTTATGTTACTGAGAAGTGAAATGACATTTAGGAATGTAACTAAAAGCTACCTATGTGAAATGAGATTAAAATCTGTACTTAAATACTCAGGGTTTGGCTACATGGTTTGAGTGAGTTAAAATTAATTATTCAAAATATATTTTTGATAAGCAGTATTGTTTTAAGTAATGTAGTAATAGATGAATGAGTGGCTTTCCCAATTCAAAGTAAAAATCTAAAGGACAAAATAAAGGGCTTTTCATACACTGCAGGACTTGAAAGGCAGAGCAGTACTTAACTAATGCCATTCTCTGAAGTTTAGTGGTAAACAGAGGATCAGCAATTTTATTTGTGATGAGCTAGGTGAAAGCTGCCTTAAGTGGTACCAGTGTAAAGGACTCCACAGTTCCCAAAGTCTCACTGCAGACAGGATGCATCCTGTATGAAGGGATGAGTAACAGTGCTCTCCCCAGAGAGGTGAGGAGTCTCCTGGCACTCTGTGAGTGCCTCTGAAGCAGCAGGGGCTGTTGTGAGAAGCAAAGCAGTGGCTACTTGAAGACATCCCCAGAGGTTCTTGGCTCTTCTGCCTCCCTCCAAATGTGGATCATCACAAGAGCAGAGATTGCATCTGGCTGCAGTGAAGATTTATGTACATTGGCTGCCTGCATTTCAGTGAATAGTTTGAAAGATATTTAGCTCAAATTTTGTGTTGCAGCTTTCCACAGTTAAGCTATTTTCTTTATGTGGGATAAAAGGCGCCAAATGCTCTGTAATTTTCTACCCTGTTTTTAAAAGGAGTTCTGATCCTGGCCATGTTTGCAAGAGAGTATCTCTTCTGTCTACAAAAGCGTCTTTTAATATCTCTTGAATATTGTGTTACACTGAACTCTGTGAAGTGCTAGTTGCCTGTGTTTCACTTTGATTTTTTCCCACTTTTTTATTTGTCAGTCTTGCCAAATATCTCTGAAGGGCAGAGTCTCACCTCTCCCACCACAGAGCAGTGTATTACCTAGAGCCATGGAGGCAGTCAAGTGGGATTTTTCTGACTCCTACATAGGTAATAGAACCCTTGCTTTCCCCTAAACCTAGGCTGGGGCTCAGGGGATGGAAGTGGGATTGTTCAGTAACTCCTGCCTAAGAAGTAATTACCTTAGTAAAGAAGATAGTACAACTTCTTTGTCAAATGCTATTTTTTTTTGTGTTAAGAACACATTTAAAATCAGGATTTCTAAATAATTTCATTTTTGACCTAACAAAAATAATGCTTATGTCATGTTCTGAAGTGAGTTCATCCTGAAGTTGATGGTAACTCTGTTCTTACTTACTTTGAGCAAATGGTAAAATTATTGATGAAGTCACCAAGGTGGTAATTATTTTATATAAGTTTGAGTTATGTAGAAAGCCTGCATGTTTTCAGGCATTATTAATCGATTGTCTTATCCATGATGAATATACATTTCTTTACTACTTTGCAGGAAGCATAATTAGAGTGGAGAAAATGTTTCTTTGGTACCCAGTATAAAATACAGAACCTGTTTATGCAACAGGATAAGTTCTGTGATGATCTGGACTATGGTTTGGGCAACTTCTGTAAAATCAGATATGTGAACTAGTAGAAAAAAGCTTGTTACTTCGAGGGGGAGGAAATAGTGAATTTTGGGACACTTAAGTTATTTTCAGAAAGTAGATTGAATATAAGCTTTATTTAGATTTCCTACACCCTTCCCCCCTTAATCTAATCCATATTCTGGTGGCTTGTATTTTCAAGAACTAATCAGAAATATGTTCTTGCCTTCAGTTTGTTTTTAAATTATATAAGAAAAAAAATTAAGACTGTCCCCCCAAATAAAAGGTGAGAAAAGGTGTAACTGAAATTCTTTCAGTGCCTCTTATGCATTCTGTGTAAACTATGAACATGGTATTGGCTCCTCAAGACTAATTTAAATGAGCAAGGCTTTTTCTGGAAAAGGGCACATGCATTCTGCCAATAAATACTATTGGATACTAAACTACTTTGTCTAATATTTCCAAATTAGTGTTATATCCAATTAAAATAAAGGAAGAAATACTGCCTGCTTAAATACTTTTTTTTAGTAATCTTTGAACAAATAATTCCTGAACCCCACTGGTAATTTAGATTAAAGAAGCAGCATAGCCTAACAGTCTGCAACGGATGTGGCAGAGTGACACTTCATTCTGAGATTTCCTGAGAGTGCAAAAAACCTACTGTTTATTTTGCTGTGCCATAAGACTGCAGAAAAAAATAGAAAGACTGACATTTCATCAGGCAAACAGAGTAAAAACTGTTTTGATGTATTAGTTTGTGTTATAATTATTTACACGGACAGTGTTATTTCTTTTGAATTGCTTACCTTCGAAATCCCTGGATACATGTAATATGTAAGCACATAATCATTATGTGTTTACATAGGAAACTACATTTGAGGGTTTTTCTTTTTTCCATTTAGGAATAGTACACCATTCCTTGCCAAAATATTATGTTCTTCCATTGCTAGCTGGATCATTACTACTTTTATTCATTTGCAAATTTTAAATTTTGGCACTTTTCTAGGATGTGAAAAAACTAATGATGAAATAAGGAAATAAATTTTAGCTGTAAAATACTATAGTATTGGGGATTAATATTCATCACAAAATCACGAAGAGTGAAATAATATATTATTTTTTAAATGGTTTTTGGCAATTTTAGCAAGTATCTCAAACTTAGGATGTAATGAGCATTTTCTGTTTGGCCTATATTTTTCCTGTAATTTCCAGCATTAAGGGGTATTCCACTATAACAGAAGGATTTAGGTGGATTTAAAGTTTTCCATTTAAACCAAAAGTCTTATCCTTAAGTTTATAAACTAATCTTTTAAACCGATGTGATTACTTAAAGTAGTCAAACAGAAAGACAATAGTATGCATTAAACATTCTAATGCAAAGAGTTTGCTTAGGTACCAATCACAGTTTATATAATGGAGGTGTATCCAGCTGTCTGAAATAGAAATAAACTCTTGGTGCAAATGATTTTAGAACTGCCCTGGCACAGTGTATCTATGCAACAGGTGGAAGTGCCTCCTTAATTTTTTTTTCAGTAGGGATAAACAATGCTTTCAAATTTCAAAGTTATTAAAAATGTTGAGCTGCCTTAATTCTATATGGCTAAATAAAATCAGTGCTGTATTGATTAAATGATTTACACACTGTAGTCTTGTGTACATGGTGTACATGTAAGTGAGGCATGCAGTGCTGGAGCTTTGGAAGAGAAAGGAGGAATGCCAAAGTTTAGGGAAGATAGATTTGTTAGGGTAAAAAAAACTTAACGCAGTGTGGGGCTCTTTGAATATTTTGTTAATTCTTTGATGCATATGCCTTAATTATTGTAGAAGGAATGCTTTTCCCTGCAGATCTTTGTCCTTCCTCTGTTTGCCCTCACTGCTGCTTGAGGTTTGGGATTTTTTTCTGTGTGTGGGCCAAAGGGTTTGGACCTCTTAAAGTTCAGAGAAAGGTTGAATTTGTTCTCTACCAGTCTCTGGATGGTGTAAGATGCCCTAAGGGCAGACATCAATATTGATGTATGGGTGCTTACAAGAGCAGGTGCATTGATCAGAAATGTGTTTGCTTCCTTAGTTGACAGCACCAGCTTAATATGCTGTGTTTTTCTGTCTTTTGAAGGATAAGGTGAATTGTCTTAGTAGAACTAGAATGGTGATCATTGATGATGAGAATGAAATGTTCTGCAGCCACCACTGGAAAGCACTGCATACCCATTTGCTTAGTATCCCACTGAATCATCAGCACGAATTCTCTATCACGCATCTGATCAGAATTGCAGTCTTTTTGGAAAAGGGAGAAAAATATGGAAATCTTTTCATTCTTCAGATTTTGTTGAATTGTATTACTTCAATGTTGCTGAGTTACACGGTTTAAATAAGCAAAGTAGTGTATTTTTCTTTTTGACTGTTCTGTTAAAGCCCTTTTTCCTTTTATAATTCTTATATGAAGTTGAAATGTCTTGACATCTGTGCTGGCTACTACACCAGTTAAAAATTAGCTGTCCAACCCCGTTTTCAATAACTTAGATCTTTGGACACTTCAGCTGTTCTGTGTTTATATGGTCACTTTAGTATTTTTGCCTTTATAAAAAAAGAGCTGTTGTGTTTATAAAAATTATTGTACTATACTGTTTATATTTTCCAGAATGAGCATTTAGATTGAAGAAGACCCTTAGGATCATTGAACATAAAAACTGTGGGAATTACATTCCCTGTTATTCTGGGAATTAAGCAAACACTAATACTTTGGCTTACTCTTTATGTTGAAGGATTTTTGGTTCAGTTACTTCCCTCCTCACCTTCCCTTCCCTCCTCTTTGGCTTTTTTTGAAATTATATGTGTTCCTGAGTTTGTGGAAAGCATTCCTCAGGGGCAGTAGATGCAGGACACTCAGATGACAGGGTGTGAATCTCTAAAAAAGACTAGAGGAAAGGCCACTTTCGGACTGTACTCAAATCTAGACAGTGAAAGTTGCTTTTGAATTGCACATTCTGAAAGTATTGATCTTTAAGGCTGAGGCTGTGTATGCTTTGAATTTTAATGTTTCTCTCCATTCTCTTTTTCTAGCTGGAACACTCTCAGCTCTTCCTGGAGGATTATAAATTTTGATATTCAGAAGACTGAAAGATGCCATCTGAGAGGTGCCTGAGGTATAGTACTTGGTAGTGTGTAGGAAGTTTTTAACATTCAGGATGATGTTTACCAAAGATTCAGTTAAGAAAGTAGAAAAAAAGTAAAGCTAATAATTTTGTTCATTAGATAGGAATTCACATTATTAAATACATAGCCATATTGTAATCTGCAAAATATTACCTTGTTGTTAGTTCTTATCTCAGGAAAGGAAAACTGCCTGGGATTGATTGGAGGCCCACAGTCTCTTCATACATTATCTTATTTATGCCTTAGTCTATTACTTGGAATTTTTGATTATGGAAGCAACTGGCATTTTACATTTATGCATCTGAAATGGTGGCTGGTGATAATTTCTGGTCTGTGTAGTGTTCCACTGTTCAGGACATATTATTTTCCAGTTATATGAAATGTCTTCCAAGAATTCTCTCCAATTTTAGCTTTCTACCTTCCCTTCTGTCTCTTTCCCGGTGTAGCCTTTCTCATTTGTTTGTACCACCCATTGTTGCAATAGAGAATTTGTAATTTATAATTTAATTACTTTCTGGGAGCAGAACACGGTTCTTTCAGACAGAACACTCTGCAGAATTTATTAACTGAATTGGTTTTCTGCAGAACTTTGCAGTATTGTGATATGCTGGTGGTTCTGTTTTACAGGGTAGTTAACACTCTGATCTGGAGGCTCAGAAAACTGCCTGATATGACTGGAACACTTATCATTCCAGTTCTGTTCCCCCTTCCCTGCCATGCTTCTGCAGCAGAAGAGAATCAGAACTTTTTTGCTTTTATAGCTGTTGAAATTATCAACTGAGAATATCACTACAAATAATCAGTCATGTTATATTTAATTATTCTATGTATTTTCATTCATAAATCCCAGTTAAAGTACCTTTCATGTGTATGCATTCTTCATATGTTATTAGCAGAAGGGTTGCAGGCAATTGATTTTTTCACTTTGGTCACTGAATTGAAAAATGGATTATGACAGAGCTCAGTTTAACATCTCAGATATGTTCTCTATTGAATGAAATAGTCCTCTGGATGATGGTGAAAAAAGCAAGAGGATTGAAGGTCTTGATTTACAGCACTGGGACAGAGGTTAATAAAAACAGAAATAGAGAGAAACCATCTCAGGGTATTATTAATGTATTATACTTGCACTAGTTTTAGTCACTTTGCAATAGAAATTACAGAGGAGAAATAAGTGTTAAAAATAAT
This sequence comes from Aegithalos caudatus, assembly GCA_013389925.1. Lineage (NCBI taxonomy): Eukaryota > Metazoa > Chordata > Aves > Passeriformes > Aegithalidae > Aegithalos > Aegithalos caudatus. The sequence goes on along the minus strand of WEIU01017017.1, from coordinate 170,178 downwards.
TCTCTTGTGTTTTAGCAAGTTAGATTTCTTGATAACTGTCATTTAGAATATGAGATGGGTTCCACAAACAGAACAGCTGAAGAAAAAAAGAATTAATTTGAATGAATCCTTTTGAAATGTATTTAGGGCATGTCCATATGTGAAACTTGAACTGTCAGAGAGGTGATAAAATTCAGATACATGCTATCAGTGTTATTCCTCTTTGGCCAGCCTTCTCCTAGAGATAATGTTTTGGTTATTGTCTTTCTAAAAGAGCAGGTTAGATTTGAGCAAACAGTCTGCAAGGCAGTTCTGCAGTAGTTCACACGTGCTTGAGGTGCAGGAATAGGGTGAACAGAGAAAGGAGAGTAGAGCAGCCACACAGCTGCTGCACAGTACATATATGCAGTGAATTACATGATTGTGCTGGAAAGATGTTGGGTTATTCACCTCTTAAAAAAATATCTTCACTGTGATTATGCTGAGATGACTCTCTGTACACTCACCTTCTATAAACATGTATATGGATTCTCTGGCAATATAAATTAGTAGTCTCACGGAATTCAAATCAATTGCATTGTTTTATACCAAAGAGGATTTGCTGATATGTTCTGATTTATTTCCATTTGCATCAACAGTTATCTTGTCTCTCCCTTCTGCTACAGAAAAAGGAAGCTGCAATCAGACAGTCCTAGACTGGATTATATGCAAATCTTATATTCATACATGGAAATATTCAGAGGTGGAGAAGGCCTTGGCATTTTAAAATTGAGCAAACATCCTGTCCCTTCCCCCAACACAAAACAGACAATCAAAAAAACACCACTTCATAAATATGAATAGCCTGGAGTGGTCTGAAAACATTCAGTCACTCAGCATTAGACTTAAACAAGCCACCTGAGACCATCAGGCATCATTCTTTTTAGCAGAACTTCTTGCACACAAACATATACCCTCCCTGTCACCAGTGCTTCAGTTTGAACCACTTAAACTTTTCTGGTGGTTCATTGACCTAAGACCTCTATTGTTCTCATTTAATCCTAAAATGATTCTGAATTAATCCTGTGGGTTCAGCTGACTTCTGGTACAGGAAATGAAAAATCAGAACCATTGAGGTTTTTAAATTTGAGTATATAATCAGTTTTCATAATGCTTTGTTATGTTGAGCTTTTCTTCTAACGTCTATGCTGTGTAAAGATTTTTGCCTGACAGGGTTCATGACTTTTTTGCTTTCCAAGAATTATCAAGCTGTCTTGTCTTAGAGAAAGTTTTTCTGCATTTCTGACACAAGGTGCTTGTTTCATACTTTTTTTTTATGACAGAATCTTTCCCCTTTCCCCTCTCAGTGTTCAGGAAATGCTGACAGGTCAGAGGCTTTGTCAGTCTAGCTCCCACAACGATGCTGTCCTGGCAGCTCTGAACCAACAAAGAAGTGATGGCATACTTTGTGATATTACCCTTATTGCTGAAGAGCAGAAATTCCACGCACATAAAGCAGTCCTGGCAGCCTGCAGTGACTACTTCCGAGTAAGTCCCAAAATCTTTCTCTTTATATAATAGTATTAAAAATTATCATTGTGGAGGATGGAGGTGATTATGGATATCATATTGAACAACCTTTGGAAAATGCAGGATTATTGCACACTCAGTAGAGTATACAACTTTAAATATCTATAGGAAAGAAATGTTAAGAACATAATTCAGAATTTTAAAAATAATTATCTATGGTAAGTCTTCCCATCCCTCTGCCCTCAACAGATAGGCAGTGAATATTTTTCTATGAATTTAATGCCCCAATGAAGTGAGAAAGTGGAAGATATTTTAGTATGTAGAAATTTTTGTAGAACATACAATGGTTGTGATTAGAAGATGGTGAAGAGGAAACTGAGGGAAGACCTCACAGTGGTCTTCAACATCCTCACAAGGGGAAGTGAAAGGGCAGGCACTCCTGCCCTCTCTGATGACCAGTGATGGGACTCGAGGATGAAGTGAATCAGGGGACATTTAGGTTAGATACTAGGAAAAGATCTTCACCCAGAGGGTGGTTGAGCTCTGGAACAGGCTCCCCATGGAAATGTCACAGCACCAAACCTGACAGAGTTCAAGAAGCATTTGGACAGTACCCTTGGGCATGTGGTGTGACTCTTGGGGTGTCCAGTGCAGGGCCAGGAGTTGGGCTTGATGATCCAGATGTCCCCCTTCCCAGTCAGTGTGTTCTATGATTCTGTGATTAGAGTATGGAAGTAAGGAGAGAGGGAGTTTAAATATAATCTTTACAGTGAGGCTGATGAGGCACTGGAACAGATTGCCCTAAGAACTTGTGGCTGCCCCTTCCCTGGAAGTGTTCAAGGCCAGGTTGGATGGGGCTCTGAGCAACCTGGTCTAGTGGGAGGTGTCCATGGCAGTGGGTTTGAAACTAGGTGATCTGAAACTAGGTGATTTGAAACTAGGATCCCTTTCAACCCCAGCCATTCTATGATACCATGATAAATACAATTAAGTTCAGCTTGAGAGCAGATTTTCGTCAGATGCAAATGGTTGCTCTCAAAGAGGAAGCCATAGTAATTTTTTAAATGTGATAAAATTTTCAGAAACAAGTGTTTCCAAGATGTAAAATAAAAATATTCCCTGTGAAATCTGATTCAGACAATTCCAGTCGGATTGCAGTCTAAAATCGGAGTGACTGAAAATTTGTGTTTGCTCACAGGAAAAGTATTTTTCATATGAAGCAGTTCTACTAACCTTTATTACAATGTGCCCACTCAAAATGTTGGACCGTATATAGCTCTGTAGTTGACTGGTATTTTTAAGTGTGAGTCATTCTGTTGTTAATCAGAGACTAAAGCTGAAATTAATTTAAGGGTCTATTTTCTCTAACAAAGTAAATTTATTAAATATTTTGACTACACAGTAATTGTAGTCTTATGAACTCCTTTTTGGGGATCTTTTTGTCTTGTTACAATAGTAATACAGTGTATGACAACTTCTCTATCTCTCCGATTACCTGAGCAGGGTTTTTATCTTCCTGTCAACTCTCTCTCACTTTTGGTTAGAATTTAGACTTAATTTATTCTGTGTACTTAAGAAATGTTATTAACTTCGATGTGACTTTTGCTGTGATGGTGTTGAGCCAATTGATTTCTCGTTTTTTGAGCTTATCTGCATGGTTATGGGTTCTGCTACAGCATAGTTTCTACTGACACAGTTCCTGATGTTGCTTCACCATGATGCCCAGGCCCTGCTATAACAGACTGCTTTGCATTTTTGTTTCCTTTGTGCACAGAGAAGGATTCTGGACCTTTCTACCTGTAGCAGCTGCTATGTATACTTGGCAATGATAGATATAGTGGCTGTTGTTTTGGTTGGGTTGAAATATTTTCATAAGGGTGCCATATCATCTGCACCTGTGACACTTTTTTCAGAGCTCATGGTACCCAGTGCATAGAAACATCATGGAGTGGGCACCACTGTCCAGCGTTCCAACAGTGTAGTAGGAACAGCTTCTGCTTTGGTCACTTATTAATTGATGTTGAGATTTGGGGCACTGTGATTTATCCTGTTATTTCCAGTTGAGTTACTTGATATTGACTGGACAGTTACTGCAAATTAAAATCTTAATGCCCTTTATAGCTGTGTAAATATTTTCTATTTAAAAATTGTTGAGAGAACACTTTATACAGCATTGAGTAATTTGGACTGTCTCTAAACTCTTATGGTTTGGTAGGATGTATTCTTCAGACTTTGGCTATCAGCTATTAATATGGAACCTGTGCTTTCTGAAATCAGGGAAACAGGTTTTTTATTAATAGAGAAAGATCTTTTTTTAGAATATTGTGAAGTAAGATCTACGTTCTGGAGGAGGATGGTAAGAAAGTTACACTATGTTCTTGATTTTAATACTTTAGAAAAAGCAAGAGTTGATTAAAAAGTAATGTTTTGTATTTAATCTTAGATTATTGGTCTTTTTATATCTAGGGGGATTTTACCTAATTTGAGCTATTTGGATATTCTTTTTCTAAGACTTAGGAGAATGAATCAAGCTGAATTTTAGAGTTGGTGAAAAAAAAGAGGCATTTCCAGAGGATGATAAAGGAGAACAGCAGATTTATTCAGAATGACATGAGTGACAATCTGGAAGTGCCAAATCTCTCTCAAGTGGCCGTAAAGGCCAGACTCATGTGCTTCAGACTTAGCTATTAATATTACATAATTTTTACCCTTATTTTTTTGTCCTGGAGGAATTCTTAGATGAAACTTTCTGATTTTCTAACCCTAAAGTCATTTATGAAGGACTCATTGCCATGTGAAACTTACCAGGATGGATCTGCTGCTGGCCAAAGCTCAAGCAAGCAGGGGATGATAGTAATCTGTTAAGAAGGTGGGAAAAAAAAAAAAAAAAAAAAAAAAAAAAAAAAAAAAAAAAAAAAAAAGAAAAGTTATTGTACAGATATTGTGGCCAGAGAAGAGCAGGGTGAGAATATGAGAGAGGAACAACTGTACAGACACAAAGGTCAGTGCAGAAGGATAGAAAGGAGGTGCTCCAAGCACTGGAGCTGACATTCCCCTGCAGCCCATGGTGAAGACATGGTGAGACCCCTGTGCCGCTGCAGCCCATAGAGGTCCATGAGGATGCAGAGATCCACTTGAAGCCCGTGGAAGAGACCCTAGCCAACACAGGTGGATGCCTGAAAGTGGTCTGTGAACCCCTGGGAAACCTGTGCTGGAGCCAGATTCTGGCAGGGACCTGCAGACCCATGGAGAGAAGCCCATGCTGGAGAAGGTTTCTTGGTAGGACTTCTGACCCTGTGGGGAACCCACACCAGAGCAGCCTGTCCTTGAAAGACTGCACCCCATGGAAGAGTGACCCACACTCTAGCAGTTTGTGGAGAGCTGTTGTCTGTGAGATGGACTTACACTGGAGAAGTTCTTGGAAAACTGTCTCCCCTTGGAGGGACCCCATGGTGCAGCAGGGGAAGGACTCCCCTCCCTGAGCATGGGAGAAATTGTGGGTGATGAACTGACCATAACCCACATTCCCTGTCTCCCTGTACCACTGGGGGAGGAGGAAGAGCTGAGAAGGAAGAAGAGGTGCAGGGAAGTTGTTTTTAAGATTTATTTTACTTCTCACTGTCCTGTTCTGATTTTCTTAGTAATGAATTCTCTTAATACCCCCAATTTCAGTCCATTTTGCCTATCATGGCATTCACTGAGTGATCTCTCCTATTCCTTATCTCAGCTCATGTACCCTTCATCATATTTTCTCTCTCCCCCATCCATTCGTGGAGGGGACTGAGAAAGCAGCTTTGGTGGATGTCTGGTATCCAGCCAGCATCAGTCACTACAGTCTTTTTTCCAGGTCTCCAAAAATTCATTCAGTTCTGTGCAGGGCTCTATCAGAATGAATAGTTTGTTTTCCCTTTTTTGCCAATATTGTAAAACAACTTCCACAAGAGACTGGATGCTTGCTTTCTGTGGAGGGTGAGTATTGTTTTCTGCAGTTTTGTTCTGTGTCTACTTTGATTCAGATGGATCTGCTTCTTAAATTGTAGTCTTTTCTTGAGCAGCATATTTTCTTAGAAATTGGTACTTATGTCTTTCTTTTACTGGAAAGAAGAGTTTGTTAATGCTTTGGAAGGATAACTAAATGTGTGTCATTTTACAGACAGAGGCAATTGGAGCCTCTTATGTGAGGAAGAGTGGATAGAGAAGGCCAGAAGATTCCTTATCAATTTTTCTTTGAGATTATACTCTGGAGTAAAATCTTTTGCTTTCCTAAGACAAGCTGGTGACCTGAGATTCAGCAAAATACTTAAAGGCCAGCTTTCTAGGGTAACAGCAGGCCTTCCACTCTTCCTGTTGGTATCACAGTTCCAGCTGTGCAGAAACATTGAAGTTTAAATCAGAGGAACTTCTGGTTTGGAAGTTTGTTACATTTGCACACCAAAATTTAGTGGGTTTTCTCTTTATGGAAAAATATCCCATAGGGACTTGGATACAAAGAGTTAAACTGTAAGATTAGGCTTTTGAAAATTAGAAGTTTTAATTTTTTTTCTGCTCCTGAAGTACCTCTTCTTTCAAAATGTCCTAAGGAATATAGTAGTTATCTCCATACTCTAAAAGACTACTATAAAGAATAGTAAACATCAGTGGTTTTATACATTCTTTTTAAAACAACAAACAGCATTTTAGGCAAACCTTTCTATATTGCTGTGATTTACCATTTGTCTCAATCTATTGCACTGAGACAAGGCAGTTGAGATAATATGTGTAACTGTGATAGCTGTAGCAAGCAAAGTCATTTCCAATTAAAAGATTCTTCTGCTTTTTTCCCCTCTGGGAGCAAAATGAAATGTTACTGCATGACTTCATTAGTAGGCATTTACAGTGTTGGCAGGTGGTTATATAACCTCAAAATTTTCTTGTACAAAACGCATTGGTTTTCCAGTCAGAAAAATTCTTCTTCCCTACTTCATTTGAGTGGGTTTTTAGTTGCAGGACTTTGATCCTTCTTAAAAAGAGAATTTAGATGAACAATTATATCAATTATCTGGAATAGATTTTAAAATGTCAATAATATTCTAATTCTTTTTCCACAAGGAGCATGCTCAATTCTTAGAAGAAGTTTTCTTATCTGAAATGAACGAGTAGATAATAATTTTGCACACAGACTTTGTACTACTAATTGTTACAGTTCATTCTTAAGCAATTTCTTCTCAGGGGTTTTCTATGATCTCTTTCCTGCCCGTTTTGAGATACTTTCCTCTTTTGTCCACAACACTGGTTATTGTTCATATTTTACAGTATATTGCATTGTTTCGTGATAAGGTTTGGGAATTTATTTTTATAAACCAGTCACTGAAGATTGAAAGGGTTATTGATGCAAATAGCTTTCAAAGTTTTGTTATATTAATCATAAAGAGGAAAAGGCTCTCCTTGATATGTCTTAGAGATAGATCTAAAGACCTAGTTCTGATAAATCAGGGTTACCTCCTGCAGTATAATTTGATTTTGCAGTATAATGTGATTTTGTCTTTCAGTATTTTACCATTGGAATGTGTCTACTAGAAGAATATCTTCCTTTCTATCATACCCTGGGAGTGATGCTACTTAGGAATTCTCTTTCCAGATAACCTTTAAAAATGTAAGCTCTTCCCTTTGGGCAAGATTAGCTCTGTTCTTCCAGACAAGCAGTAGTACTGCTTGCAGTCCTTCCCTAGCCCCAAGCCACATAAGGATAGGTATGGCTGCTCCTGAACTTCTTGGACAAGAGGATAAGGAGCAATGGCCATAAATTTAAATTAGAGAAGTTCCACTCATCTGAGGAAGAACTTTACATTGAGGGTAGCATAGCACTGGAATGGGCTGTCCACGGAGGACTTGGATCTGTCTGGTTCTGTGAACATGTTACTTATATGTCTCCTGTTGAGAGTGAGAACTCAGTGCTGCTTGCTTCTCATTAGAAAAAAAGAAACTTGACTAAAATAGGAAGAAGCCTGGAATAAAAGGAGGTAAATTACTAGAATATTATAAAAGTTTAGATGCAAATTAGAATTTTACTACTAATTATTCAGTAATCCAGTTACAGTTCAGTGTCAAGAAAACTGCACATTCCTCCACTTCTGAAAATATTATTTGATATAGGCACTTCAGTTGTTTTACTAAATTAAAGCATTGGAAGTAATATAGCATGAACAAATGTGAAGAGTCCTGTGTAATGTTTATCTGAACAAACTTTTACTTCTGGAGTATATACAAAAATGGTTTACAGATTTTTTAAAGCTTTCTTGATAAATACTTCAATATTCTTTCAAAATGATAAAAATAAGGAAATGTATCTGGGTTATTTTATTTTGTTCATTCTTATCTTTGTATTTAATGAGTTTTTATTCTGTGAGGCTCTGAAGCAATTTTTCTTTGCAGCAGACAGAATTCCCACAGCTCAGCCTTGTTGGTGCTAACAAAAATATCTACAAGAATCTTCTCTTTTCTGAAATCTCTCTTCAAATTCCCAACAGTTGTTATTCTGTCTGTGTAAATATGTTTCTGTTGCAATTTCCATAGATAATAAATGAATTCATTGCAATTCTGTCAGTGTTGGATAGTAGACAATATGCTGTCGTATCACCTTGGGGATTTTTCTTTTTCATTTTTAAAGTGTGGTAGGTATGTGCACCATGGTTGTATATGGCAAAATCAACTGCAGTTAGTGAGATAGGCTATAGTAGGCTGTGGCTGTCTCACATCAGTGTGATAACATGTGTTGTTTGGTTACTGAATTGATGCATTTTCTCTGTTTAAAACAGGAGAAAAAGGAGTCATTACAGCCGTGTTCCTCTCATTGTCCATTTTCTTTACCATCTTCTTTGCTTGCCCCAGCCTACCTCAGTTCAATTTTGCAATGCTGCCATAAGAAGTATTCTGAGTTTGGGCTGGGCTCAGCTGCATTTCTATGCTGCTTAGTGTTTGCCCATGAAAACCAATTTATTCTATTTTGTATCTGTTTTCTTCTCAGTCTCTACAGTCTGGTGAAGAAGTCTTGTGTTTCAGAACGTTGTTGGATGCAGTAGATGCTCTTGTATATCTTGTAGTCTCTGTCAGTATCTTCCTACACAACCTCGGGAAATATTCAAACTATTCTGTGGGTGTAGTGAAGCTGAAAATACCCGAGGGAATAATTTGGGCAGCGTATCACTTTTAGCTTCACTGACTAGGACCCACATACCATTTTGATAACATGAGAAGTATCCAACAAAAGATACAGAGAGGTGTTAGAATCTTTTAACTTTCTTGAAATAGCTGTTTTTTCTTTTGGGTACTCCCTCAGGGAGTGTTCCAGTCTCCTTTGTTTGTATAAGAAGCCCATTACAATGCAATTCTGGCTTTTACCTTGCACAACATGCTTGTTTGAAGTTAGAGGAGATACCTTTCTTTAAATAAATTCTTCAGTTGTTTCATTGTCAACAATGCCGTTGTTTCACATCCTGTTAACACCTTCATTTTAGTAGATTGAAATATAATATTGGTGAATTGAGTTCATGTCACTGCAGGGTTTAGTCTTGCAGAAGGTTGGATTTAAGCAGTAGAATTTTTGTATTTGAGTGTCCTGAACAGCTTTGTAAAGGGCTGCTGGTTCCTTATCTTTGGCAGGAGCTAGTCTGCCTGAGCCAGCCAGTTTGCAAACTTTAGCCATCAAAAACTTCTCTAAATCACAATCTACTCTTAATGAATGACCTAATGTGTGAATGATGAATGAATCAAACTGCCTCTCTATCTGCAACCTGATAGGTAATGCCTCAAAGGAGGGAGATGCCCTTAGCAGCCTTAGGTGAGAGCGTAAGAATGGCCATACTGAGTTGGATCATAGCCTACCTGCTCTATCAGTAGCTGTTTGTGATGTCTGGTGAAAAAAGAGTAAATCCAGGGTAAGTGTATGTGGTGTATTCCAGAGAATTCTCCAGCTGTTTTCAGCTCAGGGACATTTCAGAGAAGGGTGTGGTTCCTGTCTATTCAGCAATCCTTAGTAGGCTAAACTTTTATCTTCTTTCCCGTTGGGCGTGTGTAAGATTTCTCATCCAGCTTACAGGGTGGCCAACTGCTTGTTGTGTGAAGATCTACTTTTTGTTTATTCTCAATCTGATTTGTACCAGTTTAATTTGATTTCTCCTAGTTTTTCTATTGGAAAAAGATAAGCATTGATTCTTCTCATGTCATTCAATCATTTCTTTTCCAGGCTGGAAAATT
>WEIU01017017.1:149699-160096 GCA_013389925.1 Aegithalos caudatus | reverse complement strand
ATTTCTGTTTTGTTGTTTCTTGCAAAAAAAAAAAAAAAACCTAAGCTTTGATTACCTTTTAAAATTTTTTTTTAATTGCTGAGGATGATTACCTTTTTTAAATTTTTTTTAATTGCTGAGGACTGGAATGAATTTTTATTAAACTCATATGTTCATTATTATAATGGCCATTTTAGAAGCCAGCAGCTTACTCCATGCAATCCTTTTACAGCTGATCACATTATCCACGCCTTTACTACCTAGCATAGCATCTTGCATACTACCTTGCATAGCTTTGCCTCAATGGACTTTCTGCCTGCACTGCTCTCTCCCTTTTCTAGAACCACTCTGCATATGCTAAGCATGAGGTGCTCCATTGGAATCATCTTGCCCTGTGAAAACTGGCCGGTCTTTTCTTGTTCCCTGTTTTATGTATTCAGTCACTTACCCAGGCAAAGATCTCTCCTCTTTTCTCTCTTGCCTAGTTTGCCTTCCAGGCGTTTAAAAGCCTCTGTCAAAAGCTTTTTGTGAATCCACATTGTGAAAAAATAATGGTTACAGCCTAGCATAACATACTCTTCACCATTAGTTTGCAGCCATTATTTCTATATGTATAGAACACAAGTTTGTGTGTGTGTGTACAAAAATCAAATTACCATCTCCTTAGACAAGTGGAATATTCTTAGCTACTGATGAAATAACCTGCCCTTCCAGGGCCATAGAGTGCCAGTTATGCAAATAGACAACAAATGTACACAAAGCCCATTTTATATAAAAATTAGGAATATTAGGAAAACTCATGCAATGTTCATCTTCATTTTCAGGAGCTCTTGTAGCTGGCACTTAATCATCTACCTTGTCAGGGTTAGATTTCAGCCAAGAAGGAAGAGGTGTAAAGCCTGGAGAATTTATGGGAATTATTAAATTAATGTTGTCGTGGTCTGTTAGCTCAGAAGGGGTTTGTTTGTTAGAGTTGAAGGAAAAGCCAAAGGATAAATGAGCATGGTCAAGTGCAGACGACTAAAAATAAAGTGAAGAGATGATTTTGTAGAGGCATTTGATCCAGAGGAAATAGCTGATGGAGGGTAGAGCTTAGTTGATGATAAAAACTACTGTGACAAATGACTGCAACATTAAGACAAGCTTGGTTAATCAAGTCATTCTTCTTTTATTTAGCAAATTGTTAGTGTTTGTTTGCTTTTTTTAGGTTTTTTATCAGTAGAAGGGTATGAAAAACAAAGAAAAATAGTCAGTAAACTGGTTTTATTACTTTGCCTTTGTATAAAAGAGTTTAATAAATATGTTGGTGGGAATTAAGGGTGGTACTTTAGCAAAATTGTACTATATTCTTAATGGAAAAACAAGATCTAGAATCATAATGGAAAATAGAATTATTTTAAAGGATACGAAGGTTGTCTAGTTCAAACCCTCATAAAATGGGCCAGATAGGAAAGATATCTAGTGCAAACTCATAAAATGAACCATTTAAAATTTCAGCATTAGGCTTCTCACATAACAAGCATGCTTTTGCAGTTACAATGCAGAATAGAAATAATTGCCATAGTTTACTATTGCTTGGAACATTTGGGTGTCTAATGACATTCACATCCCATTATATAAATGGCTTCTTAAAAAGGTAATTATAATAACAACTAAAATTGTTACTACAGTTCTGTTCGATTAAGCCTTGCTGTACAACTGTTGAATTGCAGCCTGCATACACTAAGGTGGGACACTTGTCTTAATGGTATTGTAAGAAGTATGTTTTTAAAATGAAGTCCCTTAAAGGTGTCCAAGTTTCGATCGTGGTTTTTCCCTGGAGGGAGAAAAAAAATCACAAGCAGCTTTGCCTTCCTGAATTAAATGTATTGTGGTAGTTAAAATGTTAGTTCAAGAGCAAAGTGACTTTTATTGCAATTTTATTCTGGGCTTGCTTTTGGTATCACTTGCTAAAATCATCAAAGGACATGAACAATAGGCTTATGCATTCACTGGGAAGCATTAAACCAATTTAAGCCAAAATTTGCAAATGTGACTCATGCTTTTCTGTGCTTGACTGGAAGTGCTGGAAAAAAAATCTGCTTTTACTTATGCTGCTTTCTTTATTCTTCAAAAGGCAGGCCTGCTTATGGGTGTCTATTGTTAGGACAGACTGTACATTATTGAAGTTTTATGCAGTGCTCTGCATGGCAGTGTCCTTACAATTCAGTTTTCTTGCATCTGCCATAAGATAAACAATAATTTTCATATTCAGGACCCCCCTGTAGTAATTTATTCAATTTGAAATGATGAAACTGATAACTTTATGGTATCTGCAGTAGTTCACATTTTTGTGTGGTTTTTTATTCTGATACAGAGTTGCACATGGAAATTGTAGAATTATTTTGTTTCTATGACACTACTTAGATTTTGAATATGAGTCTTTTCAGTGATGGTGCAGCAACTCACTGGGAGTAGCATGCTACAGAGTTCCTTTTTCCATATGGTTTAAATTACGTTTGTGTACCTTAGCAGAGCTTTGGGGAAGACACATTACAATGTTAATCTCTGACTATCAAAACATGAATTATTTTTGATGCAGGTTCAATCAAGGATATAACTTGTAAGAAATTTGAGAGGTTTTTTTGTTTTTGGTTTTTTTTTTTTTTTTTTTTTGTTTGTTTTTTTGTTTGTTTGTTGTTTTTTTTTTTTAAATCTTAAAGTTTTTATTTTGACTGGGAATGGAGACCCTGTGCCTTATTACAACCAAGAAAATCACATTGTTCTTGATGGAAGATCCCATATACAAAGAGGAAAAAATCTCACATCCTTAGGTTCTCTAAGGAGTAGGGTAGTTTTTATTGCAATTTTCATTACTTATTTTGAAAGACACCAAGAAAGGGTTATCTTTTTGTATCCAGAGTGTGATGTAACAAGTGCCTTGTATATATCCTTGATTTGGCAAGCTCATTGGGGGCCGTGTAATTACGTATCACTGTCTGACACTAACATACTAAAAGAAACTCCAAAGGTTCAGTGGAATTTGCTTTACTAACAGTAATATGTGACACTTGAATACTGTACATAAAGTTGTATAGTTTGCTGCTCTGTTTTATTTCTCTAACTATATATACTCTTAAACTATGAATGATAGCTGACCTTTCCATTTCATGGGATTCATTTTAGTTGCTTGGCAAATGCTTAAACCCCAATATTTAGGTAGATTTCATAGAGCAGATGAATTACTGTAGGCTCAGTTATCAGTGACTGATGTTATGTGACATTTTCTCTGTGAATTTATATAGAACTTTTTTTTCAGAAGAATTGTGTAATGAGCCTCTTAATCATATTTCATGCAATTGGTATTGATGGATATGTTTTTCAGTGTGCAAGAGACTCCAGAGGACATGACTGATTGGCTGATGATTGATTTAGGGTAGTCAGGCTTGAATTGGGAGGGAAACAATGCTAGTTATAAAAACAAGGCACATTTTTACATGTTGTAAAGAAACATGCGCATATTAAATTGGTTATTTGGATAAGTACACCCTGCACATCTAGAGCATAGTTGATATTTGATGTGGGCATGGTCATCTGTCAAAGCAGTATTTTTACTCCTGTTCACAGATTCTGAATGTATTCTTTTTGTTATGATAGGTGAAAACAGCAAAGGAAAAATGACATGGCTTATGTAATGAAGAGTAAGAACATGAAGCTAAGGACATCCAAAGGTTATTTCAGGAGCAGTAGAACAAAGTAGATGAAATGGATTATGATTTATTTATTTAATATTACAGTTACATGAACAGGGAATTGCTATTTTTAATACAAACTGCAAAGCATAGTGTTTTGGCCTGAAAAGGTTTATAGCCCATATAGAAAAGATTATGTCAGGACTGGATACTTAGTAGCCCAAGTAACAGATAAGCTTAGGTCCCAAATCAGAAAGAATGTGCCACTGATCAACTGATCACTAATGCCAGTAAGATTTCTCACAGGCTTAAAGTTACATGTGAAGTGAAAACAATCTTGAGATACCACATCATAACTGAGTTCCCTGAGCAGTGTGGGAAATTGATCTGAGATCTCTGAAGTGCTAGTTTACTTTATTCATAGCTTTTCTGATGCCTGAGATGAGAAGTACAATCAATTCCCCATTAAGAAAAGGCTATGGAACAGGTGAATGTAGAATTAAGTGCATGTGATGTGGGAAGTGAATTTGAATAAAACCCTGCCCTTAATGAAGTAGCCTATCTATTTTAAAATCATTTAAAAAATAACTCAAGTCAGTATCATTGTTTAATTATGGAGGCAGAAATTTGAGATGACAAATCAGCTCTTTTAAATGAGTAAAACAATGTTAGATAGTGTTAATTACTTAGAAAAATCAATGCAACAAGATTAATAGTTAAGGAAAACCTTGACTTTGTTGATTAGTTCTTTAGCACTTAGTTTGCTAAGTGGGGGTAATTCTAAAGTATCCCAGGACATTATTATTGTGTAGCTAAGTCTGTGATAGAACAAGAATTTGTGTAGGTCAGGACTATGCTTTGGTGGGAAGTTCCAAATGTTTGTTTTGTGTTATAGTGGACTTGGATCTTGGGCTGCTGGTTGTTACCAAAGCAGTATTTGAGAAAACAGAGGGAGGAAATGTTACTCTTGGAGTTACTGTAGGTTGCTGTAGTAAGCTCAGCTTCCTTGCCTATTTTTGAAAGATTAGGTTTGTTTTGAATGTTCATTTAAAGTTGAATCAAACAAAAATGGAAAATGATGAACATTGCTTCACAATCTTGCTGAGGTAACTTTGAGATATTTTAGAGGTTATTGCTATGCACTGAAACCATGTGCTTCTTTACTTCTAGAAGAGGGAGGGTATTTCTTGAAGGCCTCAGGTCACAGCAGTTAGGTACTTAAGATTTCAGTCACAGTGCTATCTTTTTAACATCATTTACATTTTACATCATTTACTTGTCTCCTGACACTGCATATGTTTTGATTCTGTTTCTTGCCTTTAAAAGGCCTCTAAGATATGTGGAATTCACTGACAAAATTTACTTGTGTAAAATATATACAACTTGGTTGTTTTGTGATCATTTGCTGTTTACTATGACTGACATGGCCGTAAGGTTGAAGTATACAAATGAGGAAAAGCTCATTACTCTCATGGATATGGAACATCTGAGTAAGAAAATGACTCAAAAGCAAGGAGCAATTTTGCATGTCACCATTGTGACAGTGAGCAATTAATATTTTGGGGATTTTGACACACGTCTTGTGTGTCTGTTATCCAGGTATCTATTCCTGAAGTGGATGTTGTGAAGGAGCCCATATATGTGGTTTCAGAGCTGCCTGACTGGTAAAATCAATGTGTCTGGACATTTTAACAATAATTCACTGTTCTGATTTGGTAGTATTTTACAGCTATTGTGCATTTTTCTTTTGAAAGCTAAACAACATGCTGAGCATGGAAAGTCAGACACAATGACTGTACTAATCATCTTTTACTTCCACTATTCTGCCTGGTTGCATCAGATCTGATCACACCTAAGTCTATACACCCTGTGGTTGTGTGCCATTCAGTTTTGAGCTCTTGTTGTCTTTTGCCTTCTATGTTTGTAGAAGAAAACTTTTTATAAAGGTGCCTGTGACTGCTGAGGAGCAGTTTTGAAACTACAGGTGTGCTCTGTGTTAAATGCCCACCAGCTTGCCACATTTCTTTGAAGTTAAGTTTTCAAGGGTCTGAGAATTTTTTTATGGCTTGAATATTTTTGTCTAAGAGCTGTGTGTTTTGTTTTCTTTTTCCTTTGGGTATAGTTCTTTAGCTTTGTTTCCGTTTCAGGACAAGATAAGAAGAAGAATGGAGGGTTGAGTCCTTCCTTCCTCCAAAAAGAGGAAGTATCTGCTAATAAAGTATCTGCTTGCCCCACAAAAATAAAGCCATCCAGATTTGTAGCATCTGAAATAAGTGTGACCTCAGGTGGTATTCCACAAAAGGAATACATCCATTTGTGTCAGTATGCTGAGACCTGAATTTTGGAGCAATTGCCAAAAAGTGGATTGTACTTACTTTGCCTTGGGGGATTTGGTTTACTTACTTAAAATCTTAACTGAAGTATCAGAATTTAAGCAATCAATTTATTTACCACAGTGTTGGCTAATTATATGATTGGGTGGCAGAACAAGATCTTGATATTTTAAAAAGCTGGAAAAATGGTAAGTCCTCTCATTAGTGGGTTTTATTATAAAAGGGGTCTTTGGTTAACACTGGCAAGTTGAAATTTCCAGTGTCATTAAGGTTTTGAGGCAAAAATGAGGCATAAACAAATACATTTTATTTCAAGTGGAAATGTTTTAAAATATAGTATAATAGCATTGTTGAATGAAATCAATAACTAACATGACATTTCATGTTTAGTCAAATTTGGTAGCTTTTCTGATAGGTTTGACTTTAGGTTGTGCATTTGTACAAATATTTTGTATTTCATTTGTTTTTCTTGTCTGTCACTTCTGCATTCACCTGAGATATTTCTCTTATTGCCTTGTTTTTAATGTACCCAAGGGAAAAATAAAGTAGGCTAGTAGCCTTGTATTAAAAGCATGACTGATGGATCTATATAAGCTGACAAAACCTTAGAGTGCTTTCAGGGATGCATCTGAAATTGGAGTTTAACAGCTCAACTGTAACTCATTCTCCAGGTACTGGTGACATCTCAAATCAGAGTGTAATGGTCCATTTCTTTTTACAGCTAAAACGACAGTATTCAGGTACAGGAGTGCAAATTAAAGACTGAGTTTGAGTTCAACTTCTGCCTATGGTTGAACAAATTTTTTTTTTTTTTTCATGCTGGATTAAACCTCAACAACTATCAGGCCAAGAAGGAAATTTGCCTGCTGGTGAAGGCAGTGTGGATCAGTGAGCAGTATGAAGTTCATTTAAGTGGGAGACTAATTTCCTGGAAGCTAATCAAGTTCAGCTGAATGTGAACTGTCTGACGACCATTGCAGGCCTTGTCTTTTGATCAAATCCTTTGGCTTTGTTTGCTGAAAAACAGATGTAGTTCCTACTCAGTTTCAAAAATCTTCACACAATATTTGAGGCATGACTACGTAGTGGACAAAGGAAGAGCTACAGGCATAATCTATCTGAACTTCTCTTTCACCCAGTCTCTCACAACATCCTTCTCTCTAAATTGGAGTGAGATGGATTCATGAGGGGACTGGTAGATGGATAAGAAAGTGTTTGGACAGTTGCTTCCACAGGTCAATGGCTTAGAGTCCAGATAGGCCTCAGTGACAAGTGGTGGCCGTCAGGAGTCTGTACTGGGACCAGTGTTATTTAATTCCTTAACCAAAGTGATTGAGTGCACCTTTGGCAGATGTGCAGATGACACTAAGCTGGTTGTTGCAGTTAACACACCTGAAGGACAGGATGCAATCCAGAGGGGCCTGCACAAGCTTGAGAATTGGGCCCATGGGAATCTCATGTGGCTTAACAAGACCAAATGCAATGTGCTGTGCCTGGGTTTGGGCAACCTCGGTATTAAGACAGGCTGGGGATGAAGAGATGAGGAATGGTTCTGCTGAGAAGGACTTGGGGGTGCTGGGGGATGAGAGGCTGGACATGAGCCAGCAGTGTTCACTTAGTCTGGAAAGCCAAACATTTCCTGGGCTGCATCCAGAGCAGCGTGGCCAGCAGGGAAAGCTGTTCCAAAGACCAACAAAGCCAAAATGTATACAGAGGTTTAGACATATTCTCACAAGCCGTGTTATGCCAGTCTTTTTAGGGACAGAAAACAAGTCCTCACTCACTTTATTAATAACTACAGATACAGTCTAAGAGTGCAGTGGGCTATCAGAACTGTAGCTGCCAGTAGGACACAGAGCTATGGCTTTGTAGAGAACGGGCTGGGTTGGAAGGGACCATAAAGATTATCTAGTTCCAACCCCTCTGCAGTGGACAGAGGCACCTCCTACTAAACCGGCTTGTTGAAAGCCCCACCCAACAAGGCCTTGAAGACTTACAGGGACAGGGCATCCACAAATTCCCTGGCCATCCTCACAGTACAGGATTTCTTCTAATATCTAATCTAAACCTAGTCTCTTTCACTTAAACTGAAAGCCTTACCCCATGTCCTATTATAACATGCCTTTATCACAAGTCCCTCTCCAGCTTTCTTGAAGGCTCTCTCTACATAATGAAAGGACACACACCGTGAAGCCTTCTCTTTTTCAGGCTGAACAGACACAATTTTTTCAACATTTCTTCATAGGAGAAGTGCTCTTTGTAATCAATTTGGTGGCCCCCTTCTGGATTCATTCCAACAGGTCAAAATCCTTCCTATATTGAGGACCTCAAAGCAGGATGTAGCACTCCGGGTAGGGTCTCATGAGAACAGAATAGAGACTCATTGTGTGGAATATTTTCCCTTGATCAGAATCAGAGCTGTATTAGTAACCACACTGTCTTTAGATAGTTTGGGTATGTATAGGTCTATAGTGCACAGGTTGTTACTGTAGCATGTTTGGAGGACACAGCATCTTTTACTTCTGAGCATTTCCAGCCCTTCTGCAGGCAGTCAATGATGAGGTTGAGTGTACAGAAGGTGTGCAAATCTACCCCTTGGTAGGCAGATGTTGCTTTGAAACTTTTCTCTCTTTATTCAGGAATTGGCATGTGAAAGGAATATTTTCCAAAACATTTATCTAGTGGTGAATTTCTAAGAGGAGAACCTTACCTCTTCCAGGCAGTGACTGCAGGTCTGCTTTTCCAAAGAATAGGTGGCTGATGAGTACCTATGAAGCCTTATATTAGCAACTACATGTCAACAAAATATCCAACTCTGATTACATTTTTAATGGACAAGAAATGTGGCTGACCTTATTAGAAGGGGTTTTTTTTTCTCCCTAGGTGTATTTCATGGCTGTATTGTACATGTCTTACTGTATTTGTTTGATAAAGCTTTTAAACTATTTGTTGTTTCTTTTCTGTTGCCAGTTTGGAAGAAGCCCTGATACCACTTTAGTGCAATAGAAATTGCAAAAATAGAAGGAATGACTGTATAATAAATATCATTCTTGCTTATATTGAATTATTTCCAGGAGACAGATTTATGCCAAATTATGATGTTTTAATGATGAAAAGTACTAATATTTTCTGAAGACATTACTTATTTGGAGGAAGCACTCAGTTCTTGAAGTCACCTGAGTCTAGGTGAATCATGGAATAGTTTGGGTAGAGATGATGTAGTCATTCATATGTGCTAAATAGTTACAGAGGCTAGGGCTTATTTTTTCCCTTTAAATTCAGCACTGCTTAGTGGACAGATTGCACATATAAAATCCAGTGAGATTTTTGACTGTCTCAGCTTCTGCAGGTATCAGCCAGAGTACAGAAAGAAGGTAGCAGGGGTTATGTCCATGAGAAGTACATTGTTATTGGAGTTCCCCAAGGTGTAGTTTGATAGCCCCTCTAAAGACATTGAGTATATAGCATAAAACCCACTGGGGATAAGTTTAGACTTTCTTTAGTAGTGGCAGATGGCAGAACTGTTCAGTTTATTTGTTCACAGTTTACTGTTCAAAAACTCTTGAGTGGTGTATTTTGTTTAAAAATCGTGGGAGGGTGCCAAGAATGGAGAATGGGGCTGCTAAGTAGGGAAGGAGTGGTAAGCAGAGGTAGTGCAGCAGGAGCACATCTTGGGAGGGAAGAGTGAAGGGCAAAGAAGTTAAATGGAGATGAGAAGGAAAAGATTCTCACAAGGATTCAAGAGGCTCCATAGGATTGCTCCAGTCCAGGGAGACACTGAAAACAAATGATCTGGAAAGTAAGGCTGGATGAAAGGGAGAATTTCTCTTCTCAGTGGTATATTCAGGGAAATGACCCATCACCTTGCCTCATGCACTACCATCACAGGATGATGCAACAGAGATGACAAAGTCGGAGCAAGAGAAGAAGAAGGACTTTTTTCACTTCACCTTATATACATTTGAGAGAAAGGGACCACATTGGAAGATAGAGGTTCTCTATCTCTTCAGTTCCACTGGTCTTAGAAAGTGTGCATCAATTGTCCCTCCTACCTGGAGGGAATGTCAACAATAATATTGTTTATAGAAATTGTGTGAGAAACTGACTCCCAAATATGTAAACTATCAGAAGGCTAGAAAGAACAGCAAGTGAACAGGGCAACACTTGCCTATCTTCAGTTTAGACTTTACGATATGAGAAACTGGGGCAATAACATGTAAGTGGAGGTTATAAGTTTGGGTGACTGCATCTCTACCATTCCTCTTCATTTAATAAGTTGCTTGTTGCATTACTCATGTTCCAGTCTGAGATGCTTATTTGAAAAGGATTGCTTATAAAAGATGTTTTTTTAACTGCCCCTTCTTCTCAAGTAATTGTGTATGGCTTATTGATCCTTCTTATGTACAATGACACT
>WEIU01017017.1:102631-143013 GCA_013389925.1 Aegithalos caudatus | reverse complement strand
GAAGGTGACAGAAGTTGCATCTTCAACCTCTCGATCTTTGCGTGTGCAGTTTAGTCTTCTTGGGCCTAAAGTAATGATTGTTTAGTGTCTTTAAAAATGTGTGGATTAAATATAGTGGCCTGCAGTATTCAGGGAATAGAATGTTTTAGTTGTTTTTTCCATATATAAACCTCATGAGACTCCACAGAGGTGATAGCTAATCTGAATCTTACCTTCTCCCTCAGGCTGTAAGTTGCTTTATTGGAAAGGACAGTTTAAGGAGTTTTCTTTTCATTCTTTTTTGGCTGTTATTGTCCTCTTTGTTCCGACCTTACAAATTTTTTTTGAAGGCCTATAGTGCTTTTTTGACTGTAGGAGGGTAGGCACAGGAGGCATTAAATGTGTTAAGGCAACAGTTTTGATCTGGACAATGTGGAGGTGAGGTCTGAGCAGTTGTTCTTAGGAAAGGTTAGTGGTTTTTACACACTCTGTTGCCACAAGTCTCAAAGAATATTGAAGAGAGAGGCAAGATGCATGATACCAGTTAAGGATTTTCTTATGCTTACCCACAGTCCTAAGGTGTTGGAGGGGATGCAGGTTGAGTTGGGAAAGGAAGAGAGAAATCTTGGGGTAAGAGGAAATAAATTCTAGTTTTGAACTGCTGGCTGGAGGGTGAAAATACAGATCAGGGTGTTAAGGCCCCTGTGTTTCTGTAACAATGGGGCTGGTTATAAAATTACCTTTTCTACCTCAGTATTGTGCTTCACAAGGTCAGGTTTAGTTTACCATTTTCTAGTTCTTGCATCTGCAGAGAAGCTTTCTGCAATATATCCACAAAGTATAAGTGGATAAGTTTCCTGATAGATTAAAATTCTATGTCTAAAAATAGTGGATCTAAGAAATTGTGTAATCTGCCTTTCTGGATCTTACGACCTCAGCATTCTGTTACAAACAGCCAAATTTTGCATTGCTTCAATCCCTTGGGCTGTGAATCTGACCACAGTAGGGACCAGAATGCATTTTATGCATCCTCTCTGGAACATTTGTGGCATGATGGAGAGTAGAAAGGTTGCTTTGAAGAACAGGTTTCCTGTTTGAAAACAGTCATTGTAAGAGCAAAGTAGTTTGTCAAAATAGATCAGTTTGAAAATGAGCATTATGTCAGGCTTGATGCCTTAGGAAAGGAAGTTACTTTTGTATTGCAAGATCTGCCTGTTGTATATAGGGTAAAGGTGCTTAAGGGGAGTTTCTTGGGTACTGTCATATGAGAGATGTTGAAAGTATAATGAAAATTAACCCTTAGAAATAAGGAATTAATAAGGAGTGATTGTGAGTTGTAGCCAGGTATGATACCTGAATTGCATCTAATTAATCTTAATGTAAAAATAGCAACCAGCTGTACTTTATATAACCTGTGTCTTAATATAGTCTGTGTCATGAGAAAGTACATTCTTCACTGCTGAAGGTTGCAGTTTTGTCTGAATTTGATGGGTTCAAATTACTCTTAAGTTTCTGCCCCAGTAAGTGTGCCTCAAAACACTTGGGTTGAGAATGGATTACAGAAAATTATTAATCTTCTCTATTTTTTTCACATTACAATTTATGATTAATTTTGGAGTTGTGAATCCAAAGTAGACTTTAATTTCAGTCTCCTTAATTTACAATAAGCATCATTCTGTAGGCCTCAGAGCTATTGTTTTGAGAGTTAGACAAGCAGAGGAGAGTCAGTCACTGTGTATACTTGTGGTGTGCATTTGGTGGTACTTATGTTGATTTACTGTTAATATTGAGCTGGAAGGCCTGTATAACATATAAACACATATGCTGATAATTAATAAAAACCAAGAAATTGCTTTAGTGTATAAAAGCTCAAAGTTGTGAAATAATTGTGAATTACCCCAATTCCAATAGAAGGAAGGCATGCAGTATTTTCTTCCTTCTTTACTCAGTGTTTCCTTTCCCTTGTGGATTTCCATGCAGTTTTCTGATGGCAAACATTTAGCATAGATGAATTAGTATTTTTGCCTATATCCAAATGAGTATTGAATAAAAGTTCAGATAGTTCCATTTAAAGCAAAGTTTTGTGAAAAGATTAACTAGACTTTCCTCTGTTACCTTGGGAAACACAAAAGTGAATCTGTTTCCTGAGTAGAATACATGGTATAGGAGGGCTTTAAAAATGAAAGAACATGTAGTAACTGTATCTGCCACCTTGAAAAGAACTTTTGTTGCTGACTTTGTGAAAATCACCTCTAGACAGTAGCCAGCCACCCTCCTTGGCTCTTGTCCTACTTCTTATCTCATAGTGCTACTAGTATTATTTGTAAATGGATTGCTGTAGCTTTAAAATACATCAATATTATCACAGTTAAATATAGTTTGCCTATGCGCACAAGGTACTAATCTGCTTAGGGTTGTGGTTCTCAGGCTGACACTTAGTAAATAACGTGCCATAGGATGGCAGCTTCCTCAGTGTCAATCTTGTCTGAATAAAAAACACTGCAGGGTCTATACCAGCTTGTTTAGTCTGACCTTGAGTTCTCATTTGAAAATACTTGAGACTGACGTGCTTTTATTTTTTCTGTTTTTAATATCCATGTCTGTTGGAGATGTTTTTGTAAGTGAAATCCATTCTAAGTTTCTGCTCAACTGCCTCTCATCATGCATAGCAAACTCAGTAGCAGCAACCACAAACCTGGATTGTGCTGGGCCTGGTTCTCATTTACAGTAGGATCCTTACTTGGATTTCTGGCTAGATAAAGAACCTTCATGTTTTATATAATATGTAAATGGAATATAATGTACACTTAAAACCTATTATTAATAAATGTAGTGATTTGCACAAGCATTAAGAATGTCATACAGAATTCAATGTAAATGTCTTCTTGATATAAGCAAGCATCAATCGCCTTCTCTCCTCCTCCAAATATATCCATTCTGTTGGAGATAATTTTGTGGTTTTGCTGAAGAAATGCATACATGTTTTTTTCATTTCCCTCAAAAAGAGTTAAACTACATAAGATGCAATTGAGTATGTTTCCTTTTGTTTTCCATTTTCCTTATTCCACTGCACTTGAGGTATACAAATGATGCTGTGAGATAAAACTGAATTGTGTGGGCAGAAAGAAAAGGATCTGAAAGCAAGCTTTACTTCCCTGTGGAGCAGTGAGAGACTGACCTCATGTGGTATAAAACCAAAGTTGCCAGGAGAAGTACAAGGATAAAATTGAATAAAGAGAGCATCTTTGAAAATTTAATTTTTCTCATGCATTTCTGATTTTTTGGGGGGGTGTTGCTCTACTTAAAAAAATTTAGTCTGGATAGTTTGTAGTCTGATTGCTAATAAAAGTTGACCAGTGTCCATATTCCCAAAGACATTTTTGTGTCCCAAAAGGAATGCTCTAACAAGCTGACCCAAGACAGCGGTGTATGAGCTGTGACCCAATTATCCTTACTGCTGCCTGTACATGATTTTAATTGAAATGAGTAGGAGTTTCATGTGAGCAAGTAACTGAATAATCAGTTTTGGTTTCCAAGCCCTTTCTGGCACTTCCCCAGCAGCATGCTCATTGTGCTTTCCAAGCCCTGCTCTCTAAAATGAAGACAGTGGTTAGGAAAATTATAAAGTGGCACCATGCAGAATAGGCAGGGTGTTCCTAGTCTGTGTATGTTTTACATGCATGAATGATATTAATAGTGGAGACTTCAGAGTCAATTCTGTTGGCCTGATTCATCAGTATATGTGGAAGGATCTAAGTATACAGATAAAAAAAGCAGATTTTGTTATTTTGAAAAGTCTTCTTCTTAAACAGCACACATTTACTTTCAAAGGATTTAGGGGGTATTGTGACTTAGGAAGTCTCACAGAAAAAAGAAAATAACCAGAAAAGGTTATAAATCCTTGGGAAATTCAGATGAACTTTAGAAAATCTGTCCTATTCTGTAAAGACTTCTCTGTATGCTTAATTGTATTCTGTTCTTTATGTTGACTAAATATCTGAAGAAACAAAGGCCTTTCATATTTTCTACAATTACTCTGAGTACATCTTCCAGATGACAAACCTTCCATTTCTCTTCTTTACAGATCCTCTTGGAACCAGGGGTGATACAAGATGTCCTAGCAGCTGGGAGTCATCTGCAACTGCTGGAGCTTCTCAGTTTATGTTCTCACTATCTCATCGAGGTGAGGCTTTTTGGACTGATCAGCTGTCTCTTTTTGGTACACTTTCATTTCAAGCCTAATTTCAGTAGACTGTTAGTGCAATACCTGGTGTAATCTAAATGGCAAAACCTGGATTTCAGGAGATCTGAATGTTGGGTGTAATTTGGGTTAGTAGATGCTTTATCCCTGCCTCCATTTTGTCCATTTCATTCCTGAAAACAAGAATGATCCAGTGAGAAATATCAGCACATGGGAGTTTGATTCCCCCCTTTACCAGGGAATTTGCTTTCTTCTACCTCAGCGTACCAAATGTGAAGATATTTCCCTATTGGGATCATGAGTATTGTGACAAATTCAGACCTGTAATTCACAGCAGAATATTGATGTGTATTCCTGGGCACTACAACCTCTCACTGAAGGAATAGTGCTTATTATAATATTACCTTATTCTCCATAGGCCTCATGCCCATAATGCTGATGTCTTTATCAAGCAAAAAATTTGAGTTGCAGTAAAGCTGGGGGTTTTTGTGCTTGGCTTGTATAGGAAATGGCTTCTGATGATAGCAAGAACATGGCTTTGATGGGTATCTGTGAAAAAGCCTTCTAAAAATAAAATGGCAGTAGCAGTTCTACAGAACTGTTTCCTCCTCTCGGAAACCTTTCAGCACTGTTTCTGAAATCGGATGTGTTAACTGCACCTGGGCAACACTTGTGCATGGAGATGCACATCAGCACAGTGCTCTTAGTGTGCACTTGCCTTCCAACTGTGTAACTGCCTTTGAACAGTTGGAGTGTGCTTGGCAGCACGCTGAGCTACTGAGTACCAGGGGCATGCAGGATCTCATGTTAAGAACTTCAGGATGTACTTGAAGGCTTTGTGTCTTACAGAGAAAGAATCTGTTCTTTGAGTGTTAACCTTAGGAAACCCTTCAAAATGTATGTTCAGATAGTAAGGTGGTATTAATTTGTGCATTATAAATTGATTAGAAAGTTAAAGGAGCTGACAGAGTACTGCAATTGGTATAATTTTTTTGGGTTTTTTTGGAATGCAAGAAGCAATTTAATGTTTTTGAGAAAGCAGACATGGATTGTGGTGGGAAAGATTTGAGAAATAAGAACTATGAGATACCAAATAAGCCACAAAACCATTTGACCAACTAATTGTCAGGCAGGCATGGGAAGGGCTCACTGTAATGAGAAAGATACAAATATAACACTGGTAGTATATATACAGTACATTTAATGGTCCTCAAACAAACCAGTCAGTGTGAGTATGTCTTTGATGATTATTTGGCTCTTAGTCAGAAATTGAACTAAAGAGACTATTGTAGCAAGGAAGCTACAGAAAATATTAAAGAGCAGGGAAAATTTGTTTGTTGTGCTCATCGAGTAGGGATATGAGAGGATGTAGGAAGAGAGCAGGTATATACTGAAGATAAAGCCTTCTGCTAACTTTTTCTATTACCGGTGTTGAGTAGCATCTGGTATTTGTAGCTCTTCTCTTAGCACCATCTTAATACTTTTAATCCCAAGGCCATTGCAGGGGAAAGACAGACAACTACAGAGTTTAGCAGTGCTTTGAATCTTGTCCTTAATGTGCAAGCTACAGTCAATTATTTAGGAATAGATTGCTAATGAATTTAAAAAATAAATCAACCCCAAAATCACACTACCCCTGTAAAAAAACCAGCACGTTGGATTTAGAAAGTATGTCTTCCAAATTAGTCTGTAATTAACAGACCAGTAAAAATTCTCTGGACATGACAGAGAAACCTTTATGTTGGAAAACCCCTTTAAGATGAAGTCCAACTGCAAAATAACTTGCAGAAGAATCAGAGGTGTTTTAAGTCCTCTCCTGCTAATGGTTTTCCTGTTGATCTCATGTCTTTTGATGCATTTTATCTCACACATATGTTTATTTGCATGTTGTTTCTCTTTCTACAAATGACAAGAGTACCATGTCTTTCATGAGTCACAGAAACCACAACTCTGTGGCCTGCAGTTGCTGTGGGATGTGTGAAAGATGTGAAAAAGCACTGTTGTGCCCTGAATAGTGTGCCAGGGTAGGACAACTGGAGCTACACTGTTGTAAAAATTAAGAGGAAGTGGGATCCAGTGTCCAGATTTACAGTAGTGGAGGTAGGGAATAAGGTAGTGGATGAAGAGTAGGGGGAAAAAGAGGAGAATATGTGTTGGAAGACAGAGAGCAGTACTAGTTCTGTAAACTATTTTTGAATCAGAGTAATAGTTTGGAATCTGCATGCACATCTGTGGCATGGCTGTAGCTTATATCATGTTGGGATTTAGGCTGTATTTTACTCTTCTTACAGTATTTTTTTTTACCAATTCACCTCAGCGAGACATACCTGTAGACAGATTTGCAGTGAGAATAGATCACAGTAAGAATTTACCTGATGTTGGTTTTAAATGGTTGCAGTCCATGCAAGTAATCAGCCTTGAGTAGTTGCTGTAAGTCTTTTTAACAGAGGTCAACAAGGTACTGCACATTAAAATGGTGACATCTTTCAGGCTCAAACTAATTAAATCAAATATCTGTTTATGTTCTACATATTATTGCGTAACTTGAAAAAAAATAGCTCTTGCCTTATTTTAGTGCTTTCTGCAAATAAAATCCGAGTAGTTAAAGCAGGCTCTGCAGTTGGTAACTGGTGTCTTGTCACCCACATGCTGTGATACGGATGGTGGAAAGGGAATAGTGCTTGCCCTTTCTCTTCTCTCTGATGAATAAGTATGCCAGAGTTCTTCATTTACAGTGCTATTGAATTACTTTCATGCTGGTTTGGGTTGTTCAGATATCATGAACTTAACTTAGTTTAGCCTAAATTCAGGAAATAGAGTATGTGGGATCTAGTTGTCATTTCTTGTTGTGTAATGATGACAAGAATTTTTTAACTTGTTAGGCTTGTCTTTAACTGTTTTGATTAGACCAAGCTTTTCCTGTATGAGTGCTGCTCTTATTGTTAGCACTTGTTCCAGCTCTTCTCTAGATGTTCTAGCCTGACAGTTCATTGGAACTGTCTTGAACAGTTTCATCTCTTTTTGATACTTTTATCTGGGACCTGTAATAATTCCATGCATTTCAATAAGGATGGGGTTTTTTTTGTTACAAATGCAATTGGCATTGCCTAATCATGTGTCTACTTCAAGGCACATTGGTAGTCTATTAGGATCCAAAGAATACTGTAATGATCTGATTCATCTAAGATGATTGCTGAAGTGTCTGATTGTCAAGAATTATTTGTAGTTCACTGGGGACAGAATGATTTCCAGCCAGTGCTGACTTTTATATTGACTAGTCTTTAAAGAATTTCCTCTTGGTTGTCTCAGAATAAACAAAATGTTATTTTGACTATGACAGATCCTCCTTATATACTAAACAGCTTAGAGGACTTTAAATGTTTTAAGGATCTCAAAAAAATTCTGTAAAAAATTGTTTAAACTGCATTTATGGCAATTTTTTAAAGAGTTCTCAATCAAAAGAAAGACAGGAAGAAGGAGAGGAACATTTTCTCCCTACCCTTAATTAGGTAATGGAGGTTTCTGACAACACTGCTAGTTTATTAAATGCATTTTATCATCTATAAAGTTATCATTATCAAGTATTCAGTAGCATCTGATGTTAATTCAATATTTTCATTTGAAAACTCATGCTCATTTTAAATGGATAATTTACTAGGGTTTTTTTTTAAACCGTGTTAAATCATATTTTATTTGCAAACAAGCAATACCCAAGTATTCCTTACTTTAGGTCTTAATTCCAGCTTTGTATAGTGCAGACTTCTACCCCCATATCAGTGTTGTCATACCTTGAATTATGATTATTCCACAACCTCTGCTGTTTGGGGGTTTTGTTTCTAGCTTCATTTGTAGAAGGGGACTCTTTTGAAGCATGCTGATGTATTTTATTTGAGATACATACATATTCATGAATCTCTCATGTCATCTGCATAATTCTCAGGTACATTAAACATTGAAACAAGGCTTGTAAGCGCACACATCTGTCTCAGGCTGAACAAACGGTAAGGCAATGCAATTTTTCTTAACTGCTACAGAGGTGTGGGAGAGCTAAAGACTTGGACTTTGTGTACCCTCAGTGGCACTAAGGTCTGTGATCACTCACATAGCATTTGCTTGCAGCGTGCACATCCAGTTCTCTTAGCTTCTTGTTTCCCAAGTTCCTCCTCCAGCTCAGATTGATTGTCAGTTTTGGCTGAGGTTTTTCAAAGGAGGCTAATGCAGAGAGCTGCAACCAATAGGCAAACTTTGAAATATAACAGGAGTTGGTTATCTGAATATCTCCTTTCCCTTTTAAAATTGGACCATATGTCATAAGCAAGAGATTGCTAGTTAAAGGCATTAAATGTGGTGGACATCTGAAAATGGACTTTTTAAATGGAACTGTAGAGAACATGGTATTAGATAATGTGTTTGTGATGACCTATTTTGCACTTTAAAGCTTGTGAATGTTTTTCTGAAGGGTACATGACAACTTTATTCTTATGCAAGAGAATAAATGTGTTAAAACATTCAGAACATAAAAATGTTTGTTTCATGAGTATGTATGAGTTACATAACTGTTTGTAGATCTAAGTTTTGTCTTTTTCCTCAACTGTTTTTGTATTCAGTACCATAGAGCCACAAACTGCAAATTATTTCAACAATCAAAGAGTCTTAATAAGGAGGGAATGCTATTGAGAATGTAAGCTTTTAATGGAATTTCTTTCTACTGATCAACATCAGCTCAGTATTGTGTGGGTAGTAATTGTTTTTTAAAGCAGAGGTTGATTTCCACTGGTATTCAGGGATCTGGGATATTTAACTGTCCGTAATTGAAATCTTAAAGCTAAGTGATTTTTCTGTTCATTCTGAAGTACAATATTTTTTTTCAGTGGAGTTCTAGGTACATCCTGAGTTATACTCAAGGTATGATAGTTATGGGTGAGGAGTTTAGAAGATGCAGAATAGTCCAAAGCACAAAGCAGAGCACTCATTTCTGAGAGGCAGGACGTGGTATGACTGTTAGATAGCATTTATCCCTTTAATTTTCTGCTGCCAGATTAGGCACCTTTTGTGAAGAACAAATTAAGTTTACACAGTAGACAGAGTCTGGTACATCATTTGTGTTATGTGTGTTGATTGGACAGTGGCACAGTTTCAGTACAGACTTATTTGAAGTGACTGCCCTTGTACTTAATGCTGGAAATGATTTCTTATTCTCACAGTTCTTACGAGGAGCAGGTATAGTAGACATGAGCAGCGATGATCATGTCATGAGCAGTATAGTAGACATGAGCAGTGATTGCACTGAAGTTACTCTGACTTGAAAAAATTCTTCTTGGGATCCTAAATGTTTTTGTGTCAAGTGAATTGGAAAGTTAGATGCCAATTTTCCCATTACTTTTAAGTGCATTAGGTTCCCTGCTAAATGGTAAATGTACCAGATTACTTTTTAGAAACTTTGTTACATTAAATGGAACTCTGCTACAGGTATATCTGCTTGCTTGCTTCTAATGTCTGTCATACCATCTTTAAAGACAGCTAATTGAAGCTAAAAAAAAGAGAACATTTTAGGTGAGTGACTAAAATAAGCCTGAGCACAGCACTGTACAACAGCAATCTACTGGAATTTTCTTGGAACTGCCTCTGTATTGTCCTGCTCTGGATTCTTGTATACAAAAGCAAACAGTGAGGAGGATCCAACCTGGAAAAAGATTAATCAACTCACAAATCCTCCTGGAATAATTCATGGTAATGATTGAAGCAGGAAAATTCAAATGCCTCTTGGGTAGAGGCATTTGATTTTTAACCTTCTACTGTAATGGTCAATTTAGGCTTAAAACCCCTTTTTTTTCCTGGTGTACAAATGCCTAATAATATAAATATTTTCTTCATCTAATTTTAAGATATTTGAATTTGTTGTAGGCTGAAATATGTTGCTCTTTTTAAATGGAAGAAGCTACAAATGAATTTGCATATGGAATTAAAAGCAGTGCGCATGGTTTATATATGTGGATAGGCCAGAGCTTCAAAGGTATTTATTTTTCTTAGACCCAACTTCTCCATTTGGAACAGTGCCAATGACAATGCCAACTTTCACTAAGATAAACTCCTTCAGAGATGAATTAATTCGTACACCAGAGATTGAGAGCATCACCTTTGTATTGCTAGAAGCCCCAGACCAGTTGGGATTTTAGCTTCTGGGTTTTTCATATAGAGCGAATTAAACTGCTGGAAAGAAAATCTAAAGGTCATCTAGCAACCAAGGCTTGCTTTTTTTAACTATTACTGAGTTTTTAATCTAAGTACATGCATGCACACTCCTCTCAATCCCCCAGAATTAGTCACCACCAGCAAGCTTAAGTCTACCAACTTTATCCTGTGGTGAAGTAACCTTCTCACACTGAGAATACAAAGTAGACAAAAATAATGTCTTGTATTTTTCTGGTTTTAAGTGTTATGCAACCAGGTATTCCTGTGCTAGCCTGCTATTTTTTGAAGAAGCAAGTTTTGTCAGCTGTTATCACTGAGCTATTGATAGTCATTAGAAAAGTTCAAAATTAACTTTGGGAATTTTTTTCTGTTATCTCTTTAATATACTGATATATTACAGAGATAATGATCTATATATGTGGTTGCACTAGTGAGGATTCCAACTTAAAATGGAATTCAGGGAAAAAATTATGGTTTTTCTCCATTTTTTAGTTGGTATCAGTGAGGAAAATAAAAATATACCAAAGTGACAATACCCAGTCACTTTGAATCCCATTCTTACTGTAATCCATTTACTGCTATTTATATGCAGTGTGAATTGAAACTGATGATGGATGTGTAAAAAAATGATGCTGCAACATCTAGGTTAACTATTGCTGGCAAGATCAAAGCTCCCAAGCTGTCTAGGTAGTTGTGTTGGATACACATTGCCAGTCTTCTGCAGCAAAGTTACAGGAGAGGTCACAACTTGGGAAGAGGCAGTTAGTGCTATATCTGCCATCTCTTTGCAGATTCTGTCAGGAAGGGTGAGCAGCTTTGGTACGTGTCTTCAATAGGAACAGGGAAACTGTATTGCTTCACAATTTCCCTTCCTGCCCCTCTCATCTTGTTGTTCTAGCCAGTGTGGACTCTTTAGGTGACCTTTCTGTTTATCAGTCCCACAAAGATTTCTGCTTCTGGAATCTTTCCAGTATTCTTATAAAGATGTTAACAGGGGGGCTGATGAGTGCCAGAATGCTTAGTGTACAAAATTCTTCTTTGGTTTTATCACCATCTGATCAATACTAATGTTTGATGTTCTCTGTGTCCCTCCCAGTCCCCAGTGTAAATTTCGCTTTAAATGCTCCTTACGAGTTGAGGCAGTTTGGATGCATGAGCCCCCAAAATGGAAGTATTTGTAACCGTGTAGTGCAGCTATCTTTATCTGCTTGTCTTCTCAGCAACATGTCCACTTAGAAATCTGGAGGTAAATTTTGTTTATTGCAAGAAATGACGCCCAGAAGGCAGAATGGCTGAACTGGACTTGAAATGAGGCAGTCAGGGCCCTTCCTCCCCGGGCCTGAGCAGCAGGTGGCAGTGTGAGTCCATAACAGTTTGAGCAAAGAAATTCAAGCTAAAATCAGAAAAAATGAAAAGAAAAATTATTTATTTTTACTCTGTATTAGTCTTCTGACCTAATCAGTAAAAAAGTCATTATTCACACAACACTGGGCAATATGCATTGTAATTTTTAACAAATAATAGGAAACTGTTAATGTTTTCACAGGAAATACAGTTCTGTCTTGTGCAGCAATGGTCATTTATCACTGCACTTTGTGAAATCACTCATTTGTTCTAATTTGAATGTAAATGACTCTAAGGTTTTACAAATAAGGTGACAGACTCACATAAATGTAATTGCAGGGTTCATCTCTCTCTTTTTATATATCACTCATTAAGTTATGAATTAAATACATCGTATTAAACCAGGGGCATGTCCAATGATGATATTGTAATGGCAAATTACTCTATGCTATTAGAGGTGTATTTTTTATTCATGGACATTAATTTGTCATTAAGCGGCATTAGTTTAGCACTTTTATGTGGAAGACGTGACCTGAAAGAGGAGACTTACCGCTCTAATGTGAAAGAAGAGGAATGTAGGCACCAGACAGAGAGGGGTTTTTTACCTCCTGGAAAAAAGCAGAGAGAAATTTTACTTAAATTTGCTTTCATCTAAAGCACTTTGAGTTGTGTTAAGCCATTTTAGAAAAGGTATTTCTGAAACAAGAAAATCCTTTGATTATAAAGTATTTACAATATGGGAAAAGCCAGAATGCTAAGTATGAAATGGTGACTATAAATCATTTGTAACCTATGAACCTGAAGAGAACACTGGGCTTGAAGTGAGTTGCAATCTGATTTTATCTCAGTAGTATCACTGTGGAAGAGAACTAATTGTTCATCTTTTCTTTCCCCTATGCTAGCTTACACAAAATAGAACGGATTTTTTTTATTCTTCATTATGAAGCAAATATCTTTTACCTCTTGTCTACTTTGTATTTTTAGATAAACTATTATTATTTTCACAGAGGTCAATTTCAAATTCTAAATGGAATAGCAAATTCTTTCTTAAGAAAATGAATGAGAAAAGGTATTATTTGATGGAAGTTCAGGAGGCAACTTAACACCTGAAGTGTTAGACTAAGAAAAATAGTGAATGATTCAGTCTGCTCTGTCTTTAAAAGGTGTCACAAAGACCTTGTATATTTTATTTTAATTTTTCAGACAGTTTAATAGAAGAGACTTTCAAAACCTTCTTTATCTAATGATAAAGATGGACTGATGTAATGAGGATCCAATTTGATACATTCTCCAGTTATGCAGTATTTGCATTTTAGTCTTTTTTGCATCATCTCTCACTAAAGGCAAAAGAAATACAGATTTGATACAAACCTATGTATTTGGCAGTTGATACCCTGCCCCACCATTTTTATGTTTTTCTGATGGCCTAATCATTACTGTGTGATCCATCTACCTGAACTGCTTACAACATACTCAGCTGTGCTAGTTAAGAAGAAACATTTGTAAGAAAAATTACCTAAGCCCAAATTATGTATAATTAGCTTCAGAAATGAAAGTATTGCAGATTATCATCTCTTTTTAACTACTGTTAAATACTGTTAAACCATTTATGTTTATAGGGGACCACATAGAAAGAAACAAGTTCCATATAAGGCTGTTGACGTTTTCCAGTAGATCTCATAGCATGGGTAGAATCTTTATTTTGCTTCAGAATAGTGATGTAGACTAACTCTATTTAGAATAAAGACACCCTTTCTGTCCAAAGTATTGAATAGGCCTTGAAACCAGAATGAGTATAAACGTGTACATGCTGTAACGACTTACGGAATCCTCAGCCAATATGTAATCAGAGCTTTGAAAGTTATAAATTGCCCTCATTCTTCTCAATAATTCTAAAAATTAAAGAACCAAGCCTAAAGATTAGTAGCATCAACAACTTTATTAACCATCGATAATGTCCTACAAGTGTGTTATTTCAAAAATGAAAAACGTGTGAAATGCCTGTAACTTCATTCACCTGTTTTCTTGTGTAATATTTTCAAAACATCTGTTTATTAATTTAGAGGAAGTTGTTGCTAAATCTCCCATCTGTTTAAACAGTTTTATGGAATCTGGGATTTCTGTCACAGTGTGTCTAGCTGTATAGGCAGCATTAGATCTTAAACCAGGATTTTATTTATGGTTCAGTAAGAACTGAACTGGTAATACTTGGAATTCTTTCTACAGTAATTTTTATGGGAGCTGTTGTGTTCTCTGGATTAGAGGGGTAGTGATATATTGGCTGAACTTGTCTTGTAAACACTTTAACCTTTGTTATGGAAGTTTTCAAAGCTATAAAGTGGAATTCTTTTTCTAAATTCTATTTCAGTGTTTTCTCCTTGTTATTTGAAGCACTATCTATTGTAATTATATATGTAAAGGGCCTTGAGTTTCCATAGCATCTCAGCACACATGATTATCATGGGAAAGTATTATAGTAACCTCAGATATGTTCAGTTGCTAGCTGTCACTAGGATTGGAAGTCCAACTGACTTGAGATGGCATGTTGTGGACATGAAAAACACCAGGAGCACAGGCCTACTGTCATACACCATGCTCCAAATCAGTGTTTATATGTGCTTGTATTTGAGTTTACCTGTCTCTCAGTATTTTTACTCACATTTGCAGCATTAGCAAAGTACATGTATGCAATGGTGATGTCCAGGACCCTCAAGACTGCTATTGAAAGTCTGCTGTAACCAAACACTTGAAATTATTTGACTACCCTAGGTACTTGTGAATCTTAGTTTTCATCTATTCCTAATCAAGTTCTGGACTCACATAGCACCATTCAGCCCTGCATCAAAACTTGAAGAGCTTAAAGAATTTCTTTAAACGGAGTAAAACAAGTAGCAAAAAAGATCAGTGTGTGTGTGGTGAATATTTTGAGGTGGGGAAAACAAACAATATCAGGCATATGTAACCTTTTGGTTTTGCTAATAAGTGTGGTTGAAATCTTTGGAATTTCAATGTTTTAGCAGAGTTTCTTGCTGAAATTTGTATTTGAAAAGGACTAACTTTTATAACATTGCATGGAACAATCATTGGCTAAAAACTTTTTCAGTAAGCTGTGATTAATTTTTGAAAGCAGGAACTGTTCTGCAGAAGTACATTCTTTCTGATGCAACTGAGCTATATCTCATCTTTAAATGCCCTTTCAATATTCTGTGAAAGAGTGTCACAGAATGGGTCAGGTTGGAAGGTAACATGGTGGATTGTCTGGTCCAACCTTCCTGCTCAAGTTGGGTCATCCTACAGCACAGAGCACAGGATTGTGTCCAGATAGTTAGCAAATATTTCCAGGGAGGGAGATTCCACAACCTCTCTGAGCAACCTGTTCTGGTGCTCAGTCACCTGCACAGTACAGAGGTTCCTCCTCATATTCAGGTGGAACTTCCTGTGTATCAGTTTGTGTCTGTTGCCTCTTCTTCTTTTGCTTGGCACCACCAGGAGGAGCCTGGCTCTGTTCTCTTGGCACCATCCCTTCAGATATATTGTTGAGGTTCCCTCTCAATTATCTCTTCTTGAGACTGAACAGGCCCAGTTCCCTCAGCCTTTCCTCATAACAGAGATGCTTCAGTCCCCTAAACATCTTTCTAGCCCTTTGCTGGACCCACTCCAGGAGTTTTATGTCTCTTTCTTCCTGAGCACTCCAGGTGTGGCCTTACAGGGGCTCAGTAGAGGGGCAGGATCACCTCCCTCAACCTGCTGGCAATGCTCTTCCTGATGTACCCCAGGACACTGTTGTTCTCTTTGGCCACAAGAGCACACTGCTGGCTCATGGACAGCTTGTTGTCCACCTGGACTCCAAGGTCCTTCTCTGCAGAGCGTTGTTTCACTTGATTCTATTAATGTTTAAAGGGAAATGCTGGAGAGGTGCCTTTCAAACTCTACAGGATTGCAATCCTGGCACGTATCTGTAGTAGGGAACATTTAGAAACTGTGCATACAATGATCCATTCAGCTTTTAAAGGTGGTCTCTTCAAGGTGAAATCTTGAAATCAGTGAGAATTTCATCACTTGGTTGTCTTAAATATATGGTGCATTGATGAAATGTTCTTCTCTGTGGAAAAAAAAAGGCTTATAGTAAAGCAAGAGATTCTGACTGTAAGCTGTTTCAGATTTGGAAGAGAGGGATTGAATTACTTTTTATTCTTGGTAAGAACCGCTAGAAACAAACGGTCAAGAGTCATCATGATCTTTGAAGGCTCATGGATTCCTGCTGGTGCTTGACACCTTCAGCAGTGTAAGCATTCACATGTATTAGTTTTGGGAGGACTTGTGACTTGTTTGACTACTGAAGGTCAGATGTAGGAAATCAAACTGGATGTTGAGTGAAGGCCCATTTTTACATTTGGCCTTCACCCTTTCCAGGTTTTCTAGTTTTGAAAGTCAGAATAATTTCTGACTGAAAGAATGACAAGTAAATCCCTAGTCAATAATGCTTAAAATATGTTTAGCCTGGAAAAAAAATGGAGGCTCAGGAAGACCTTATGACTCTCTACAGCTCCCTGAAAGTAGCCTGCTGAGGGTCCATCTCTGGACCAGCAACAGGACAAAAGGGCACAGTCATAATTGTGCCAGAGGAAGTTTAGGCAGGACATTAGGAAAAAAATGCTTCATAGAAAGTGATTTCCTGTTGGAATGGGCTGCCCAGGGAGGTGGTGGAGTCACTGTCCCTTGAAGTGTCTAAAAAAGACTGGATGTGGCACTTAGTGCTTTAATCTAGTTGACAGGGTGGTGTTAGTTCTTAGGTTGGACTTGATGATCTTAAAAGTCTTTTCCAGCCTAGTTAATGCTGCGATTCTGTGAAATACAAGCAAACACCTCTTGATCTTCACATCTACTGAATTTTTTTTTAATTCAGTGGTTGTTCAGATTTTTTAATTCTTTTACTTTTCTGCCTATTTATGGCCTACCACTATCCTTTTTAATTCTGTTTATCTCCTGAAATTAGTTCTGATTATTACATTGTAAGCCTACTAATAACATATGTCCTAGTTGTGGGAAAAAGAGATGTTCTTTTCACTGCATAAATCTGGGGAGAGTTGTAGAGTGTTTTCTTTTACTCGGGTATAATTCCTATGCAATACACGTTGCAGACATTTTGCTAGTATATTGAACTGTATACATAAGTTAAAATTCTGTTAAAGTTGGTGAAGACGGGAATTGTCTAACTACTAGAGCACTGGATTGGGTTCCAGGCATTTGAGGTTCTGTTCTTTGTATATTCTGTATCATGGGAAATCTTTTAAATTATTCTTCTGCTTCTTCTTTTTTCCTCTGTAAAATGAGAATTTGCCTTGGTTTAGTGCTATAAGCAACAAAAATAAAATTCTTAGTGATTTTTGAGCTGAGATCAGATATTGCAGGAGCATAGAGATACCTGAACAAATAACAGTTTTCCAAATAAAATGGAAATGTTGCCTTTTTATCATTCACATACTTACAGTCAGGTTCTTTTAACTGCTGAGTACTCTCATATCTTCCTGCAGCTGCAACAAGTCTCTTGCTTTTGAGAGGAATGAGAAACCATTATAACCCCAGCGGTCAAATTGCACAAATATTTCCTTCTTTACCTGTACAGACAGTTGTCAAAAAAACTTGTTTTATTGCAGTCATTTTTTTTAATGCAGAGCTGCAAAATGCACATAATCCCATGAAGCCAATGCAAACAGTCCTGTACTTTTTAGTTCCTTGTCCACGGAAACTCTGGTCCTACATTCACACACCAGAAACTATTTTCTGAAAATTTAGTCAGAGATATTTTTCCTTTCATATATTCTCTCCATGTTATAGATGACTTTCCTCCAGATCAAATCCTCCAGGAGTCTTTCTTTAAAAAAACTAAGTTGAGCACCTGAAGTCTTGCAAGGTTGGTTTTCCAACACATAGTTTTTAAGTATCCTTAAAGTTTCAACTTCAGAACTGGGACCAATAATTGAAGAGTTGATTTAAAATGCAATGTTGAAGCAGCAAGAGGGCTTGTTTCTTTTATAGGGCAGTACTGGGTGTGCATTTTACGACATGAGCTTTTTTTGTTGTGTTTTGCCGCAGCACTGTTCTGAGAACTGATGTTGCTATTTATGACCACTTCTTAGTGCCTCCTGATGGCTTGTCAGTGTTGTTCCAAATAGAGCCTGGTATATTTTCTATATTATGTTTCTGGTTCCCAGATAGATATAGATATACCCACACTTTTTATTTTCCTTTTTTTTTTTTTTTTCACTTAACCAGGAAAACTTGACAATACTCATGCTGTCCTTGCAGAATCTTCTGCAGACTCTGCAGACAAAACTTACCATTCTCTACATCAATTAAACTGTTAACAGTATTGGATCAAAATTAATTCCTTGAGGATTTTTTCTTTAAAGTTATATTCCTTATTGATGCCCTGGATTCAGAATTTTGGTAGATGGAGTATTGCATACTGCCTTAAATTTATAAGGAAGTTTTGTTGCTTTGTATCCTTTTGCAAACATTTTTGAGACTTGAATTTATCCATGTTAAATAATCTGTTATTCCACATATTTTAGGCAATTTGTTTCATTCTCTGATATTACTAGATGACCAGCTCATTACAGCTACCCTTTTCCAATTCTTAATTTTTAGATGTGTCTGTTACCTTTGTAATCCTTAAGCATTTGGTGACGGGTTGTCACCAAGTATGTTTTTAAGAAATATGTTTTTAAGAAAAGTGGACCCTTGCTGGGCTTAATAGAGAGCACATATATATGTCAATGAAATGTTCCAGAAATAAAATGTCATAAAACATTATGAAACTGTTGTTTGAATCATATTATGTATTCCCTGCACATAAACATCCATCCTTGTTCTTATTTAGACCTAGAGAGTTAACATTAGTATGTTGATAATTTTGAATATGCTCCCTGTTTGTTATTTAGTGTAATGTCTTGAGTCATGAATGTTGCCTTCCTTTTTTTAGTTAGCGACGATTATGCTTTTTATCAGTCTTCATAATTTTTCACTCACATATATGCAGAGTAGTTGGAGGAACAGTCACTCAGCCTCCTCAAGAAGCCATGTCTTCTCTGAATTGTGATTCTAAATCCCTGCTATATTCCAGTACTGTTTGCCTCTTGTAATCTCTGGGGTTGTTGTCTGGATCTGCTCTTGTGCTCTTTGGTCTGGGTTTTTTCATGTTTCTGTATCTGAAAATGGCAGTGTCTTTTTCTGATCTGCTGGGTCTCCGAAGTGGATCCCAAGCATCACAATAAAACAGACTTTTGGCATTTGGGTTTTGCTGTGATGATTAGGCCCACAGTGCACAATGATGCAGACATAATCTTGCTTAGCTGTGGAATAGATTATGGGAAGTGCAGCTAAAATGTGATGAGATTTTGGACTGAAAAGTTCAAACAATTTGTTTCTGAGTACATACGAATTATTTTCTAGAGGCTGAATGAGGTGTGTCAATGGACGTTGTTCACAGGGATGGCAACTCCTATGATCTATTTCCATTCTGAATATTTTTAAAATGGAAGAACAATGGTCTTTTCCTGTCAGACTCATTCTTAATTATGTATAATATGCTTTTAGGGATGTTTTCAAGGGATTTCAAGTGATTCATCTTGAAGCTGGAAAACTTCAGCATGACTTATTAAATATTGGCAAAATAGCAAGTTATTTTTAAAAAGGCATTAGAAAGGGAAACTGTCAGGTACACTAATACCTCTATTAATGGATATACAGGAATGTTGATTTCTAATTTTTTCCCTCTCCCTCTGTCCTTCTTGCTGGTAATGGAGATATTAATTAAGAATAAAAATTGCATTTTAACATTCTGTGAATTAGAAATATTTTTTTTTCCATTTTCTATGTCTAAAAGTTTTCATATTTAATACTGATTTAAGATTTATTTTGGTTTTCAGTATATTAAGGAGGATTTACTTACCTACTTTACACGAAATAGAATCATAAAATCATTAAGGTTGGGAAATACCTCAAAGATCAAGTCTGACCTTTGACCAAATACCACCATGTCAATTAACCACCCCACTAAGTGCTATGTCCAGTTGTTTCTTAAACACTTCCAGAAAAGGTGACTCCACCACTTCCCTGGGCTGCCTGTTCCAATGCTTAACCACCCTTTCAGGAAAAAAATTCTGCGTGTCCAACCTGGACCTCTCCTGATGCAGCTTGAGGAAATTTCCTCTTTTCCTGTCACTGGGAGAAGAGACCAACCCCCACCTGGCTACACCCTCCTTTCAGGTGGTTGTAGAAAGTGATAAAGTCACCCCCAAGCCTCCTTTTCTCCAGGCTAAACACCCCTAGTTCTCTCAACCACTCCTCATGAGTCACTCTCTAGACCCTCCATCAGCTCATTGCCCTTCTCTGGACTCTCTCCAGCCTCTCATTGTCTTTCTTGTAGTGAGGGGTCCAGAACTGGTCACAGCACTTGAGCTGTGTCCTTAGCAGTGCTGAGTACAGAGGGAAAACCATTGCCCCAGTCCTGCTGGCCACACTATTCTGTATGCAGGCCAGGATGCCATTGACCAACCTGGCCACCTGGGCACACACTGGCTTATGTTCAGCTGCTGTTGATCAGCACCTCCAGGTCCTTTTCCACTGTATTTTTTCAGCCCCCAGCCTGTAGTGCTGCGTGGCCAAAGCACTTGGCTTTGTTGAATCTCATACTGTTGGCCTCAGCCCATTGATCCAGATACAACTTGAAACAAGTCTTAAAAAAATCACTGAAATAATTTTTCCCCCAGTAAGTGGTATGGAACAGGACAATTACAAGATCCATTACTCAAAGACAGAACACAATTGAAGAAGTGATTGGAAAATAGATTCTGAACATCCTCAGTAGAATCTATTGCATCATAATTCCCATTTATAATATGTAGTGTTATTTCTGTCTTGCCGGACAGACTGAGTGGCTGTTGCTGTGTCCCACTTGAGGACCAAGTTTACAGAGAATTTTCATGTATTAAGCCATAAGATGACTTTGAGCTACTGATACGATGGCATCACGAAAAAGGCAGTTTGACTTTTAGGATATTTCATACAAGACAATTTATAAAGCTTAGGAAGTATTAATGCTACTTTACAAGGGACTGCTGAAAAAACATGAGTACTGGGAAGAGTTCGTCCATGAAGAAGAGGAAGTGAAATCAAAACTGTGAGGGGTGTAGAAAAGGTCAGATAAGATGATCAGGAAGACCTACTTTACATGAGGAGATTAGAAGAGCTTTCCTTGTTTCATCCAGTAAAATGAGGACTGAGGAGGAATATCATTGTTTTCTGTAAATATACCAAGGGAGTAAATACTGAGAGAGGGAGTAGCAGGGAGAGAAACATTGTGCTGTTAAATCTAAAAGATAATTTTGGCACAGAAACAAATGTATATAAACTGTTTGAGTAAATTAAACTGGAAATTAAGAGATGGAGTCTCAAAATCAGCTGAGCCTTCTTGTAATACTAGTTGGGAACAAGCTGGATCTTTCTTAATTCTTTCTGAAGATGTTTTGATGAACTTGTGGTATAGTATAGGAATAGAGTTCCACTTCTGTGTTCTCATGGCCTTAAAGAGTTGTGGGAGCCAACAAACAAACAAACAAAAGAAGGAAGTAATAGTATCATACAGTCCTATTTTTCTTCTTCTTCTGGTTTGTAATTATTTATTTTGGCTGCTACTGTAAGCTTAGAGTTTCTAAAGGGCAACACTTGCTCTTTCTGGATTTGTCAATATTAGCAACAAAAACATAAAAAAGAGAACACTTACCATAAAAAATTACTGGTTGTTGATGCATTAGACAAGTAGTTTTCAGCTTTCCTCTTACACTGTAGTAATTCCAAAGAGCTAGCAAAACTATAAAATGATAAATCTTCTGTAGAGACTATATTCTGTGATTTCTGCTGGAGTAAAGGATGTATGAATGTTCATTAGAAATGTTATTCCTCACAACATGTTTAAAGACAAGCTCTCATAATTTGCAAAAATGGTTAACATTGATAAATCTTGTCAAAGCCTCACCTTGTGTTTCTACTGTGTGAAATTATATAAAAGTGCCAGCTGAAAGGTTAGAAGATCTCCATGTGCCTTCATCCCTGTACTTTTATTTGCTAAATACAATATTGCTACAGTTACCTTGCCAGGAGTAGCTAGTAAGATGTGAAGCGTTTCATTTAGGGAGTTTCTGTGCCAGGGACACTTAAAATAATTTTAAAAATTCTTATAGCAGCATCTGTTAAACAAGGGAAAGCAGCTATTGAAACCTCTGCAGACCTTGCCTGTGGTTGTTCCACTGCTACCATGAAAATTTAACTGTGTATTCTTAATATTTCATTATTTTATTTCTTTCCATGATAGATGTAATTGTTTATGCAGATTATAAAAGGTATATATAATTAGGGTCACCTAAAATATTTAATTGGATTGGCAGTTGAAGGTATTTGTACTATTTAATAATATAGATCAATCTGACTGAGTTTCTAGAAAAAGTTTGCTTTGTAAAATTTTACATATGGCATGTTTCACTTTCTTTATTTGAAGACCACACATCTGTGTCATCATACGAGCAACCTGAGAATGTTATGTCTTTCCTCTGTGCTTGTGAAGCTCACAGGCCTCTTCTGAATCCTTCAAAGAGGATTCTCAGTAGCATCAGCCAGCAGGATTAAACCTGGAAACTGAGCAGTTATAGAGGAACAATAAGTGAGAAGGGAAATGAATTCTCATAGGGTAGAGGAAAAATAATAGGGCTGAAATGTTTTGATATGGTTGGTCTTTTACATAGCTCTAGACCTACTTTCAAATAGCAGCAAGGATGCAAATTAACTTTTTATGCTCAAAGGAGAAAACAAAATCAAGAATTACAGAAGTGGCGAAAAAGCAGTGATCTATGTGAAAAATTAATTGTATAAAATGAGTCACTTAGAAAGCCATCTTTTACTTTGTCTATAAACACATCTGCAGTCTGCACTTATCTCATAATATGTGTAATCACTTCTATACATTGAAAAATTCTAAGCCAGCTGTTCCAGGCTGCTCCAGCCTGGCCAACTGTGACCAGGCTTCAGCAA
Organism: Aegithalos caudatus; assembly: GCA_013389925.1. NCBI lineage: Eukaryota > Metazoa > Chordata > Aves > Passeriformes > Aegithalidae > Aegithalos > Aegithalos caudatus. Next base: position 120,209 of record WEIU01017017.1, on the reverse strand, counting down.
AATTCTTTACATGGCTCAACTGGATGACTTTGGTATTTAACAGAGGCAAATTTCAAATAAGATCTAAAATATAGTTTTTAAATATATAATAGCTGATGCTTATTATGAAACATTTGTGTCTGTTGCTGTGCTGTTGAGTGTGTGCATGATCTGTTAGTTCTTAGGTAAATGTGTGAGGTTTTGCAGAACTAAAACCTTTGATATACAGAGAAACATCTAGAACCAACAGAACTGGATTTCTTTTATCTTAAAATTGTGTTGATCCCTTTTGTTGTCAAGTAAATATATTTTTGTCATTACAATTTTTCATTTTGTTACTATCCCTTATCTATTTAGGGTCGATCTTTGCTATGATTTTGTCAAGGTCTTTTTCTGAATGCTGCAGCTGGTTCATAGTATTTAATGTGGCAGAGAACCTGGAGGATGTGGGGTCAAGACCTGTGCTGCTTGAGCATTTTGAATAGCTATGTCCCTGTCTCAGACACCTCACACTTGGGGTTGGTTTTTTTGCTTAAAAGAGGCTGAACCCATTTTTGAAAAGGGGGAAATAGTGTGACCATGCAACTTTTCTCTGTTACAGCAGCAGGGTTAGTCATTTAATACCTCGATTTATAACAGTATTGTAATCTAAATAGAAAGCAGGTGGAGTTACAACTGGTTATGTTACTTTGGATATTAATGGCTTGGCTTGGCAGTGGAATTCTGAAGCTGTATATACTTTTGCTGTTTTAATTATGCATTCATTAAAAGCTTTTATACCCAACAGAATAAAGTAAATATTGTTTGATCTCCGTAGTGTGCTCCCAGACTGTAGATTTGCACAGCAGGGTCTTGATAATCTGAATAAATTGTATTTCCCCAAGGAGTTTATCTTTCAAATAAGGTCATAAAGAAATGCATTCTTTCCCCTTAGTTCTCCTTGTGCTTTTTCTGCTATTTATAACACAGAGCACAGGAATAGAGGTATATTGTAGTCTGCTGTGTACTTGGTTATGATTAACTCTAATTTATCAATCTGTTACATCCTTTTCTGTGGCTTGTGCAAGGCAATTATTCTTTAAAGTATGAACGAATAAAGGTGGCTTTGGAAGCAATTTAAACACAATGTTTATATCTATTTTTCCTGTTTGACAATTTATCATATCTCTATATTAAAATACACCTCTGTATCAAAATATTCACACTGTCACATCATTTATTTGAATATTTAATATTGTCATCATTATGTTCATTTGTAGAACATTTTTTTATGAAGCTTTTAAATGTCAACTCATTGTTGAATTGGTTTGGCATCTAAAGGTTGATACTACTGAATCAGAAGACTCTTAGTGTGGAATAATAGATTCTCTTGCTTCAGTGGGGGGATGCACACTAAGTAGGATGCATAAGATCTAAGGTAGTTTCTTATTTTAGAAGTAGACGCTGATAAATAATTTGGCCAATTTACTTAACTGGTTTGAGTTTACTATGAGATTTCAGAACTATTTCAACTTAGTTTTAAGTGCTGTATCAATAATTGTATGCATATTTTCTTAGCCTGAGTGTGTTTCAGCAGTGTAACATGCATCTCAGGAGAGATAGGATCACTACCTTCAGCTCTTACTGACAGTTCTGCTTGTGTTCATATTTCATCCTTTAGTTCAAAAAAGTGGCATATACATAAAAGTTTATGAAAAAAGGAGTTAAAAGTTTGAAAAATTCACACAGCTTGGTTTGTATTGCATGTTTTGATAGAACATGTACTGCAATACAGTACCACAAGAAAGTCACACACTACTTCAAAATTTTGTGGCTGCTCAGTTAACGCAATATAATAAAATCTGTAGAAAGCAGAAACTGCCAGTACTCTTACTCATGACCACACCTAAATTTCCCGTTTAGTAGCCTATTTCACCATTTATCAAAGGTTTTATTTCAATTAAGGTTTTAGCGTGAAAAATCTATTCAAATCAGACTGAGCTGACAGCGATTGCTTTGATCCTTCCTGTGGGACTTTTTAAAATCTAGAAGATAACGTGCATTATTCTTACTACTTACTTACATACTTCATTTTAGACTATTTTTGAAAGTTTTACCACTTAAAAGAGCAAAGTTATGTGACCTGGGGTATACATCGAGCAACCTTAGTGTGACATTTTTGGCCTCTAGGATCATAACTGAGACAGTTGTGTGTAGTACTGCATAATCTTGATTTTCCTTTGTGAAGCCTTATGCAATATTTGCCTCTTTGTCTGTGAAATACAAACCTGTAGATCTAACCTTACAAAATCAGAAATGATCATTACTGATTCCAGGCCAAGGCCAGTTTTAAGAAAACACACTTTCAGTATTCATTCAGAAGTAGACTGTATGTTCAGCAGGTGACTAACACATTATGTTAGGAAGCATCAGAAATCATCTAAAACTTAGCAATGAAAATAAATAAACACATAACCCAAATAATGAATAAATAAACACACATACATAAATAAGCATCTGAAATAAGTTATTACATGCAGTATAAATAACTGGTGAGATTTTTTTAATAAATCTGTAAGTATATTTGGCCTCTTCAACTGTAAGACAGCTTTCATAAAAATGACTTCAATTGCTCCTGATTTGAGAGAATAGGGGAGTTTGGAGCTCATGAAAGATACTCAAACCTAAAAGGAAGGCTTACCAGTGTTATTCAGATTTTACTGAAAATGTGAAGATTTTTCAGGCGTAGATTGCATTTGTGTGTCTCATTACTGGTTCTCTCTAAAGAGGATTCCATTGTGTTATCTCCAGTATTTTCCTCCTCTGAAGTCTGCTAAAAGCCACTTCTCCTTCTCAACCAACACTTAGTGAGGTTTGACCAGGCATTTATTTTAGTGGGACTATTGATCCTCAGCTCACAGTGCTTGATTATTTATTTATTTATGTCCCTAGACATAGCCATTGACCACAAAAGAGCTCAACAAATACACGCTGAGCTCTTCTAAGTTCCCGTCTGGCATTTGGAATTTATTCAATCAGTGAGTTCTGTGAAAAGATAGTTTTCTGAACCAGAGACAATAAACTGTGGTTGTTGCTTGTCAAATACTGTGATGTTTGCTTTGATTAGACTCCTATGTGTTGTTGCCACCATTGCATGGCCATCACAGGAGTGGGGTTGTGAGGTGCCATCTGTGATCTGAAGATACTAAATCACCAAGCAAACACACAGACCAGATACTTCTCATGTAAAATTCATTCTTTTCTCTTTCTTTCTGCAACTGCGGATTTATCCTTACCTCCTCTGTGTTAGCGTGAGGAGGATCTGACACTAGAAAAGCTCTGGCTTTTGGGATGATAGCTGTTAGTGCTTGTTCTGACAATGCAAAGAACTTACCTTTGTTCTTCCAAGAAAACCGTGGGAAACTCTTATGCAGAAGTCTAAGTAGATAATGAATAGAATTTATCTTTGTGTACAAATCTGCTAGGGAAGATGCACTGTTCAGACTGGGAGATGATGTAACAAGCAGGAACCTCCACAGGAATTCGATTCCATTTCCTGCAGTACTGACTCCTCTAAGCAGGTTAAAAAATTCTTTCTCCACTCTCCATTGCGTATGCATAAACGGCTCCACAGTCATTGGGACAGGCACCCAATTCACACGTTCGAGGTGTAGTCCATAAAACATTCAAAAAAAACCCCTCTTCTCACTTTCCCATCTTCCCTGTTGCTCTGCTCTATCTGCCAGCCGTGCAGCTCATTTGACATTTACAAGATTTCTTGTCAGTTTCATTTGGTGCTGCCATTCCATCCAGCAGAGCAGTGAAAGTGAAATTGACTTAATTTAGTCTGTTTCTCTTCCTTGCTCCAGTCCCCGTGTTAACTCACCAGCAAAGTGAGACTGACGAGGCTCCTTGTCGTTCTCTCACATGGGGCTGGTCAAGGAGAAGGCTCCTGATAGGGAGCAATGCGGTAAATTGGGAGATGAAAACCAGGATTGCGAAGGAGAGAGGAAGAGAGGTGTGAGCATGCAGCGAGAACAGAGAAAACGGGTAAACATGATCATTTCTCAGGTGCTCTGGGTACGTTTGTCGGATAGAGGTGAATTCTTGGCCTATTCCCTGAAGGGAGCAGTGTGGTCTAGAACAGTAGTAGTTAGTTGTCTAGATACTAATTTATGAGGGATGCCAAGCTGCAAACATTAGCCCATAAACAGCAGTTATCTGTTAGCAGGATGGACAAAGCTTCCTGCCTTGAGCTACTACTACTATGAGCTTTTGTCTCCTCACGTTTTCAGCTGCTAGAAGGAGAGGGAAAAGGAGTAGGAGGCCAACATCCACTTTATGTTGGTGCCAGTGGTTGGAGAAAAAAAAAAAAAGAGTTCATTTGTTCACTCAAGAAAAATTCATATGAAATAAAATGTAGCTCAGCATCTTGTATTTTGTGAGGTTTCATAGAATGAAGTTTTTCTACACAGGTGCTCTAGTTTAATCAAAAGAGTAAGTAATGAACAAACAATTGCTTTGCAACAAACCATTGTCGTTAAAAAACACATTTTTTAAGTCCACTTATTAGTTCCTGTGAGCCCTTGACATACAGTGTAAATCATAAATGTTTATTATATTATGTACTAATACACATTTCTTACAGATACTTTATGCATATATAACCTTAGGAGTTGCAATATGAATTAGTACTATCATATATATTTGCATATGTACTGGTGACACTTACATAGACATTTTGAATGAGGCTATGTTAATTAACTGCAAGTTATATTTCCTTCCTTCTCCAGAGCTCCAAAAGAATAACCTTTTTTCATTATCTGAGACCTGTGGATTTTTATATTCTCTGTTTTGTGTTTGGGATATTTTTGTGACCTGTATTTTGTTTGCTTCATCCATTTAGGAGTTAAATAGTTTTAATTACTTGGACCTGTACAAGCTTGCGGATCTTTTCAACCTCACTTTGTTGGAGAATGCAGTTATTGGCTTCTTAGTAAAACATCTCTCTGAGCTATTGAAGAGTCATCCTGAAGAAGTTCTGGCACTCCCATACTGTCTTCTTCGAGAGGTTTTTAAAAGCGATAGACTCACTTCACTCAGTGAAGAACAAATCTGGCAGGTAAGGAGATTGGTGAACAACCAGAATGTGTGACACTCTATAAACCATAGCAGTAATCTGTTGTTTTGAAACCCTGGAGCAATCTCGAGGGAGAATAAGCACTTGAGCAAAAACTGTGAATAACAACTGAGGGAAATTTCTAAATGAAATTCTAAAAATATTGTGTTGTGTTAATGCAATTACTTTGTTTGAAAAAGAAATTTGTCATGCTGTTTAACTTCTGCTACTTAAACACAGCCAGAGATTTTCCTCCAGATCCAACTTCTTTGGTGGGAAGAGATGCCTGATGCATGCAACTCAATTATAATTGCTTCTGATGAGGCTAGTGCCATGAGTCTGGTGGTAAACCTGCTTCTGCAGTGTCTCTCATTCACTTCAGACAAATTTAGCTGCATAACTTCAATAGTCATTGAAATTGTATGGGCCACCACAGCTGCCTTTGCCTAAAGCAAATGGGAGAATCATCACACAGGCAGCTCTGCTCCAAAATGAGTGGAGGCTTCAATGGAAGGTTTGTGGCAAGAAGCCTGAGATCACTTCCTTTTAAAAAGCTGGATCTAGAAAAGGACCAGGTTGCTAGCCATAAAGTATTAACAAGATAATGTGTTGTGACCTTTAGTGTGTATGGGCTGGGAAAACACTTAATATGAGAAAAACACATAGCCTGTTAAGAGAAACATGAAAACTAAACCAAAATCTGTCCTTGGAAATGTTCCCATCATATGTCTGTAAAAATTCACTATAGAGTGGAAGGAAAGCTCTGTAACACTGATTACCCAAAGATGTCTTTCTGTTTCTTATTTGCTGTCATGCTTTAGAGAGGAAGGTATTTCCTTGTATTTAAAGGTAGAAGGAAAGTTGCTGAAAAGAAACCTGTGCATTCCTTTTAAGAAGTGGGTTATGTTGGTTCAACAGAGAAGACTTGGATTCAGAAGACTGATTTATTTTTCAACCCCTATTATTAATCTATTTATCTTTTGGATTATTCTAAGGAAATAACTACATGTAGATGTCATCAATTTCTCAAAGTGTAAAGTGTGTATTCATCAGTGTAATGCTTCATGTTTTGTGGAAGAATAATGTCATGCAGGATAAAATATTCTTAAAAAAATCAAAATGTCAGGTTGAGTTCTTCAAACCACGAAACCAGTATGAAGATGTAACATAACCCTTCAGTATTGTAGCAGGCATACTTTTTTTTTTTTTTTTTTTTTGAGGCTTTAGGTTATGGACTACACTACAAAGATGGTATTTTCTGCAAATACCAAAATAAAGTTTGACTTTTTCCTGTCTTAGTCTCTGGAGGATGCCTGTACAACATAACCTGCAGTACACTACACATGATGATGGGCTGGTTTTGGTTTAGGTTTTTAAGGCTGGAGTCCTAGTCCATATTCCCTTTATCAGAAACAAGTTTTTATGTACAAGTTTATGCATGGAGCATGGATGATTGGCTGATTTGGTTTCATCATCATTTCTCTGCAGGGCCAGTGGAATCCCCTAGCTATGTGCTTGGGTATACTTTTGCTAGAAGAGTTTCTGTGGGGAGCCATGCAAGCATAACTTAATACTCACTCAGGAATATGCCCTCTGTAACCTGCTGCAAAGATATTTAGGAAGGGGGAGTTTTTAAATCCTGTCTAACTGTCCTGTTCTGCAAGAAAGACTTGGACTCAGGAGTAATTTTCCTAACTGTGTGTACTCCTGTCAATGAACACTTCATGAGGCAGGTATGACAAAGCCTCTGTTTCTGTTGCAGGGTCGTAATGGGGAGAGATACTTATAGGTAATATGCTACTTTCTGAGTGACAAAAAACTCCAAACTGTCCATTTAAGTGTTATCATAATTGCCTCTCTAAAGGTTACTAATGCTGTTCCAAAGAATTTTTTTAAAACTAGTTTTCTGCTGCAGGCAAAATGTGCATGCATCTTTTTAATTCAGTTTGTGAAACCAGGAATAAATATATATTTATAAATATTCCAGGTCCCCAGAATGGATTAAAAGACACATATAAATATTTACCAATTTGGGCATTCAGAAGGCAATAAGAAACTGGTTTCTTGCTTTATCTTAGTAAATAAGTAATTCCCTCATAGTCAACCCAATAGAAGAAAATCAAATCAGACCAGCTATATTGCCTCAAGTGTAGTTAAGTTCATCATTTTTGCTAAGGTTATAGTGGTAATGCAATATACCATGGAAGAATCTAATATTCAGCCCAGGGTGAAGATTGGGTATGCCAGAGGATTAGTGTCAGGGTGCTTTATAGAAGTGAAACTTGATGGACAGGCTGGAGACAGATCTACAGAATCTCATTAAATTGCTGAATTGTTCATTACTGAGCACTCTCACTGTAATAAAGTGCTCATTGACTTTGACAAATCCCCATCCCATGTCTTAAGGAAGAACAGCAAAACAAGAGATGTTGGGGAAGCTGGAGGAAATTGGCACAAAGTGGGGCAGATAATAGAAGAGCTGATGGGGGGAATGCTACCATTTGATTTATCTGTCTTGTCTGTGGACGAGTGTGGCCTGCACACACACATGGCTGCGTGTCACAGCATGTCCCCAAGGCACCTTTGCTAGTAGGGCTGCCATGAAGCCCTAAGCACAAATTAAAGCATCCTTCAGAGAACCTCTGGAAAGGGTGCCACAGTCTGCAGAGCACAGTTTTTTAATGCCAGTTTGAATTCCCAATGTCCACTGGGTGATCTGATCCTAGTGCACAAAAAGATTAAGGTGGTTATTTTAATGCATCAAAATGTGTACATGGAGTGATGCTTGAATATGATTTAAACTGAAGTGACTGCAGCTCTTACCTGTCATACTTTAGATTTTTCTAGGCTACCAATTCACAATTGGCTAGTTCTAGTGAGCATGGTGAAATATAACTATGTAGAAACCAAGTCTGAGAAAGTTAAATGGTAAAATTAGTGGCAGTGTGCTAGGATGTGGATTAATGCCAACTTCTACAGAAATTCCTGTTGATTTTTTATACTTTTTGGCTTGATGCGTCTTATTTTAAGTGGAGGCAATAGACAAGGACTATAGTGATGTATTTCTTAAAACAGATTTAAAAACAAAGCCGACCAGAAAGTCTGTGTAGGCTATGAAATTGGATCAATTTATGTGCCTCTTCAATCAGGTCTTTCATAGGTAACCTAAGCTAATTATGATTATTGGTTGACATAAGATTTGTTTTCATGTTGATTTTTACATTTTATTAGCACATGAGATTATGAAATATATTTCTGTATATAAGAAATTTTTGATTTGTCAGTTGCATTGAAATGTGTAAAGTTAAGTCAGTGACATGGAAAAAAAGGCTTAAATTAAAAAAAGATGAAGAAACAAATGAAAGAATCATGAAGAAGGTGGAGGAAAAGAAACTATCTTTCTGGTTTGTTCTTCTTCATCACGACCTGTGAAGCTGCCTTCTTTTTTCCACAGGAAGCAGTCATGACAAGGACATAAATGTCTAGTTTATTGTGAAATGAAAAGTGAGTCTTTTCATAATGGACCATTACAAGAAAGATTCATTGGCTGTACTTCAAGGAAGCAGGTGAACTCTTTGCCTTGATAATTGAAAAAGTAACCAACCCTGTAAGATGGAACATGTTGGCAGAGAAATATAGCAATACAGGGCTTGTTGTTGGAACCTGAGCATGTAGAAAGCAAGCCAGAGACATAAGTAAAAAACTAATGTTAGCTTTAATTATGATATAATTATGCCTTATGTTTGTTATTAGAAACTTCAGTGTCATGAGACTTAAATATTCCTATTTCAAATACCATACTAATGGTTATAGAGAGAAATATTTATTGGTTTATTCTGTCTCTTGAAGTAGATTTGTTAAATACTTCCGTATTAAATACTGCACTTGATCCAAGGTGGACTCTTAAATCATACTTGGAAAAAAATCTTAATGTCAGGTCAGTATAGATTAGTTTCTTCCATCTCTGCTACTATTTAAGTAGGTTGTTAAAGGATACGTATAACTTCTAAACAGCTAACAATAAAAAAAGATGAATTTTAGTATTTGTCAATATTTCTTTGGAAGCAAAGGTTAGAAGTTTTCCCTTTTTTTTCTTTGGTTTCTTTTTTTTTTTTTTTTTCATTTTTTTTTCTTTTGCCAAGCAATTTGGTTTCTTGGTAATCAACTGATAAGCAAGCAGTCTAGAAATACTGATATATAAAACTGCATGAGTGGTTTATTCAACTACGAGGCATGCAAATGTGTAGTGCCTTTTCCAGGGCTAGTCTTCTAAGACATTCTAGCCCTGTTAAATACCTTGTGTGTAACTTTGAACTTGTGTTCATTAAGTATGTGTTCCATGTGTGAAAGTGTAACACTAGTTATTTGTTTTATCCCTGTGGATGTGCAAAAACAGTGTTTGGTCTGTATATTGGAGAAGTATCTTTGCTTGAATAAATAGAAAAATAAAGGACAAGAAGAATGCAGTGTTATAGGTCAATATGAGTTTTTAATGTATCTTTTATAAAAATAGTAAGTGCACAAATCCAGTTTTCTTATTACAGTCTTGTTTATCCTCTTCTGTGCCCTATTTCCAACAGCCTTTTCTTACACTTGAGCTCCATATTGTATTTCCTGATGGCATTTGTGAAGAGTCAAAATCATTATTCAGCAGAAACCCCACAGTTCAATGCTGTGAGAAATTTTATGGTGTGCACGTTGTGGTAGCCTTCTATGATGGAATGGTTCTGTGTTGATGACAGATTCAAAGACATCTTCCATACATCTCCAATGATGCACACATTTACCTATGCAGAACGGCAGCTTCTAAACTGGGTTGTCATGTTCTGGAACAAGCTTGCCACTCCTTTAGAACAGTACTTGATTTTTTTTTCTGTCAGTCTTTTGGTATTGCAGAGAAATTTTTCATATGGAGAGAGCAAAAGTCATTTTTTCAGGGGCATATATATATTTTAATGAAATGTGGCCTAAGTGCCTTGCTAAATGTGAACTTAAGTTTTACTGCCAAACAAGTAACAACATAAAATAAATGTGAAGGAAAGCATGTCAGTAATCATTGTTGTGTTTAAGCAGTATATTAGCCTTTCACTATTCCAGAAAAAAGCTTAAGTGCTCTCTTGGGCAATAAGTGAAATAATGTCTAGTCTAATGCTTGTTCCTAGTGAGTATTTACCCTAAGCAGAAAACTACCTCTCTAAAATGCAGCTGTCAGCCTCTCATCAAGAAAGCCATAGAAGAGAAAAAAAGAGACTTTTTTTTTTCCAAGGCTGAGGTGAGGCTACCAGTTCAGGTGAGGCTAAATGAGAAGAATAACATATTGCCCATGCATGCTTTGCTGTGATTTTACCTCCTTTTTTGTACCCTTTTCTTGAAAGTCTCCGTAAGAGTGCCAGAGAGTCACCTGTGAATGCCAGTACCCAGCATACTACGTCTGTAATGGCTGCACTGTGTGTATCATGACTAGCTGCAAGCAGAATCACAGTTACCCTCAAATAAAAGTAGTATGGAAATGTAACCTGTGAGAGGCTGAAGGTTTCCTTTTCCTTAGTCCTCGTAAACATAGGTATCTCACCTGAACTGACTCTGTGCAGTGGTGTACTCCTTACAGTCTCTCAAGACTGGGTGGGATTAATTTTTATAAGCATAGGATGTGCAATATTCTTGGTAGGACATCTGTTAACAGGTAGGCCAAGCTGGGAGTTGTGGCCCAAGATCTGCAAGGAGGTCAGTGTCCACTGGAACTGCTTACTGGCCAGGGTTCATGCAGCATACAGAGGAGCAAGCAGTGGATGTAGGCAGTAGAAACTCATGCTGCTCAGCTGATGTGCTTAGGTCACCCACAATTTTCCTGATATAATTTCTGTATCATTTGTAATAGTAATGGCAGTACTATTTTGGTGAAGTAATTTTGGCTTACAGGGAAAATGAATGCTGTCCCTGTTGGCAGTGTTTTCTTATTTTATGAAACACCTTTCCCCTTTTGTCTGCTTTTGCTTAATTCAAATGGGCTCTTAATCTTGTCCTTTACAGTAATATCTTGTGAACTTTATATCTGCTTTTTTTCTGAACTTTTAAAAGTTTTAGACTCCTGTTTTTTGAATGTTAGCTAGTGTTTTTACTGTTATTTATCAAGTATAACAGTAAAGAAAGCCATTTTTGGTATTAAAACTATGTTGGGAGCAACTGTATGTTCTTCTGATTTTCTTTTTGATATGTGTCAGTTCCAATCAGAAAACTTGATTATTTTGCTGCTGTTGTTGTGAGCATTGGAGAATTACTAGAGAGCATTATTTTTGTCTTGCTGTCCTGCAGTTATATTGGCTCAATTTATTTATCCCAGATTACCTTCAGAAGTGCACAGAGCATCACACCAGTATTTAGGGAGGCTGCAGTGCTCACAGCTCTTGAATTTAGGTCACTTCTTCAGGTAAGCAGTTGTCTTGGTTTGGGAAGACAGGTATCTGTCCAGGAGAACTGGAGTTTTCCCGGAGTAGAGAATGTAACCCCTCCCCCTTCCCTCCAAATTATTATAATTTCGCAATTAAGGGCTTTCAGGCAAAATTATGGAAAGGATAACAATCTCTTTACTAATATTATAACAGTGCAAACAAAACAGTAACTATTACAGAAANGCCTCATGAGCACCCATAAGCACCCAGCCATTAGTTACTTAGCAACTGATGGGACAAAATTCCCACAGTAAAAGAGAAACAAATTCAACCCTCAACAGCAGTGAATGTGCGTTTTGATTTAGAAATCCAGAAAAAGACACCTAGGTGTCCACACAGCAAGGCTTCTGTGTTACTGCATTCTACATTTGAATTTGCCTGCTGTGGGGGATTTGTGTTGACTGTTGCACTCTGTGGCTCGGATGTGTTGGAGATTATCTCTAAGTATGACTGTATAAATGTGCAGATATATATTGTTACATTTTAAAAAAGGTTGCTGAAGCTGTTTTGAAAGCCATGTGTGGTTGAAAATATACATCAATTTTTAAATTAAAGAAAATACCATAAAGTCTAAAATCCACAGATGCTATGGATGATCAAATATGGTAGTCTATTGTTACTATCTTAATGTCTTCCATTCGGAGATATAAATATTAGTAATCTTTACTCTTTCAAAATCTTAGTAAAACTGCTTAATACTCTTTCTAGTGGATTTAAGCTGTGGAAAATGATAGGAAATTAGAAACTCTTCTGAGAATTCCGGGCTCTGTATTTCAACAAATTTTCCTTTGGGATCTGATAGAAGCATTACTTTTATTTGTAACTACAAAGCCAAAGAAGATGATGGAAGAAACTTGAATTCCTTGTTTCCTGAAACCATGCACATGGTCATCAATGTGTTAAGATAGCTGGAATCCAGTTCTGGGGTTAACACACAAAGTGTGCCGAGTTAGATATAGTAAGGTTGCACTTGTGTGTCTAGAGCTGCTAACAAGTGTGTTGGTTCAGCACAACTGCTGAGATCTCATTATCTGTTGCCCTGTGCTATCACTCCCACCCCAGGATCAGAACCCTGGTGGCTCCAGGAAGGTGAGGAGGCAAGGAGATGGAAATGCAATGTCACTACTGCACAGCCTTTCTTACTCCAGCTGGGACACTCTTGGCAGCTTCCAGATGTGCAAGTGAGCTGCAGAGCTGGGGGTTTCCTTGTCTTGTGACGAAGGGTTCCTTTTACTCCTTTGATCACTTTGGACTCCCTCATGCCAGGGAGAAATGGAAGAAATTACAGCAAATACACTTGTTAAAAAGATCTTAAGAAGCTTCCCTGTGAAGTGGCTTCCAAGCTAGAGGTCTATGTGGGATAGTAATGACAGATTGAAAGATCACAGTCTCTGAAGTGAAAATCTGTGCTGAAGAGCTTTCAAAGCACTCCTTTAGGATGGAGCCTATTTTAATGTTTGAGCAAAACTGTGTAGGTCGTAATTTTACAACGTTTGTCTTCTAGCAGTTACAGGTGTTTCGGTTTGCTTCAGTATTGTTTAATTGGTTTATATAATAAATTTCTATTTGTTTTAATCTTGTAGTGGGAAAACTCTGACATTCCCAATTCATTAGATACGTTTGGGATCTCAAATGCAATTACAAATGTGGTTCTAAGCCTTTAAATCATATTTTGAAAGAAATACCTTTCTTAGAACAATTAGTTGATTTTGAAAAATTAATGCAGGACTCATTTGTTTAAGCATTGAGTTAATCTGAAGCCCATCATGTGGGGATTAAATCAAAGTCAATAAAACTGACTTGAGAGAGTGAGGGTTGTTCAGCCTGGAGAAGACCTCAGGAACACTTTACAGCAGCTTTTCAGTATCTGAAAGGGCATACAAGAAAGATGGAGAGGGACATTTTTCAAGGGCATGTAGTGATACAATGGGGAAATGGCTTTAAACTGAAAAAGGGTAGGGTAGGCTTGGATCAGAGATACAGAAGAAATTCTTTATTGTGAGGGAGATGAGGCACTGGCAGAGGCTGCCCAGAGAATTTGGCACTACCCCATCCCTGGCGGTGTTCAAGGTGAGGTTGGATGAAGCTTGCAGCATCCTGGTCTAATGGACACTGTCCATGACAGGGGGTTGAAACTAGGTGATCTTTAAGGTCCCTTCCAGCCCAAACTGTTCTGTGATTTTGGCTGGAAAACTTGATGTCTGTGGTTTTGTAGTAACACAGTGTGTTGAACACATGCATATTTATAAACCAGCATATACTTTGAAGTACGTTTTTATGTGTGCCCAAAGATATTAATGACATACAAGTCTTGTATAGCTGTTGTAAAGATTATTATAGAAAATGATACATTTTTTGTGATTTGTTGGATTTGCCTATTAAATCCCTAGAAAATTATACCCTGACAATAGGGAAGAAAGAAATAGGAATCCTTTTACATTCAAGAACCATTTAGACTAATTTTCACAGAGCTGAATTGCATTTTTATAGAATTTTGTCAATTTTGTGCCTATTTCATTTTCTAACAATTTTTTACTGATGAAAGCTTATAGATTCTTGTCTCTGTAGTGAGATACTACACTTCTAAAATATATTTCAGAGGGAAAAATAACAAGAGGAATAGCAGTAAAAAGTGTGTTTCAGATGGTGAAAATTGTCTTTTCCACTTATTAATTATGTACCAGCAACTTATTTTAGTGCTAAATGTGGCTATGTAAAGTTTCAATGCATTTGATGTCAACGTGAAAGTTTTCTCTAGAAACAAAAATGAGCAATTCTAAATTTTGCAATGATGGCTGCTGGAGGTATGTCCCTTTCCACCTCCCCTGTTCTCTGTCTTTACCCTGTTTCAGAAAAGATAAATGCCATCATAAACCCTAATCTCCTTAAAGTGAAATGAAATCACACTTAAGAGCCCTAGTTAAACAGCTGTTTATGAAGAGATGAGCTTCTGTTCTTTGCAGCTTCAGAAAAACTTATCAGATATAAAGCACCTAGTATGTTGGTTCTACCATCAAACAAATGATGGCAGATCCAGATTAGCATTTTGTGATGCATTTGAAAAGGGTTAGCAAGAAGTTTTTACCTCAGAGCTTATTGCCATTCGATCCAGTTATTAGAGAGAGGCAGGTTTAATGGACCTATGAAGCTTCATTTTAGGAATGTTGAGGTGACTATGCAAAGCCACGCAGAGTCCCCAGGCAGTGCAAAGGAACACCACTTTATTCAGAAAATCAGGCCTTTAAGAGCAATTAACTGGTTATCAGCTACATAGTTTTAAATCACAACAAACATAATTCAACCAACCACCATACACTACGATATGAACACACAATGGTTACATAACTTGCTTTTCTACCTCTAATTCAGCTGAGTCACTTTCCCATAGTTCTTTTCTACTTAGCCAAAGTAGCAGGCCTGAACCGTGGTTTTACAAGGCCTTCTCTTTGTAAGGTTTTCCCTATATGCAGCATGTTTATGATTTCCTTGTCATTTCTAACTCCCCATTGCTGGACTTGTTTCAAAGGAAAAAATTGAGATTGTGTCACTGGAAAAAGTGATATTAAGTCTCTGGATGCCATATTTTGGATTTGGTTTTATTGCTTTGCTTTTCCTCTGGTTTTCTTGGCTTTGCGTCGTCACCTTCCACACTCATTTTGATGATCTTGCTAAAACAAAATTTGCCTTGTTTGTAAGTAGAGCCTTTCCAGTGATATAACTCCCAGCTCATTTATTTTATGTGTGTAGACTCCCAGGTGTGACAGCCATTGCAGTGCACAGGAAAACAGAGTGGCTGTGGGTAGTGGGGTAGCTGTAAAGTCTGTTGCAATAGGAGCTACACACAAGCTCGTACAGCTTTTAAACACACACTTGTACATGTGGAGGATCATTGAGAGGGGTTGCACAGGGTCTTTCTTGCCTCTTCCATCACAGTGGAAGAACTAGTTAGATGTGAGAAGCACATTTGTAAATCTGCCTTGGTAGAGAAGCTCCAAGTGACTGTAGAGGAAACTCCTCCATGGTTTGAGGATCTGATCACACAAGAGCATACTTGAAGCACACTATGGACAGTTTTGTCTTTGCTGTTCCAAGGTTAGGAAAGGATGCAGTATTAATTGCCTGTGTGGAGATGCACTTTTCAGCTGCAAAAATATCTTAAGTTCTTTTGGCAGGTGATACTTAGGGAACTGTTTTGTCCTCACTTTCAGATACCTGCATATCACCAGTCTTTGTTCTGTGGCATGAGCACCAACATTTCCATGGGATGTTTTGTAGTGGAATAAAGAGATTCAGTTGGACAGGTTGAGGGGGCAAAAGATTTTGATTAATTGACCTAATTTTCTCTTAGTTCCCATTTTGAGAAAGTAGTTGAAATGTAAACTTCTCTCAGGGAAGCCTGAGTTTCACTGCTTATAAATTGCTTTTTGATACTTGGAAGGAATGTTCTGTATAATTTTGAAGTTCAGATTCCCCAGAAGGTGTAAAATGGCAAGCTTTCATGAGCTGTGATAATTTACAACAGCTGAGAGTTTACCTTCTGTCTGTACCTCACTTCACTTTGAGCTCCAGTAGATGAAAGGTTCAGTTTTTCTATTATAGCAACTCATTGCTTTAATATGATTACTTACCATATATAATGTTATATATTAATGTAGTTCAGCTAGCCTTTTGTAAAGCTGATTTGTGATCATAGTTATTTTATTGTAAGTCTAAAAAGATGGAATATCTTTATTGAGATTAATCAATGTCTTCTAGGTAAACTTCTTACTCTCATGGCCAGTAAATATAAGAAATGGAGAAAGTGTGTAAAAGAAGTGACTACAATTCTGAAAGCGTACATTCTATTTTTTACTGTTATTATAAAACTTTTCTTTCCCTATGTGTTTCATAGGAAACACATACCTAAAATAATGAAACTAGCACTGTTTTTCTCACAAACCTTTTTCATAAAATAATGTCCCTTTTGAGAAGGACACTATAATTGTCTCGCACTAGGGGCAAAGAAAGCTTGCAGTAAAGCACTGAACTGACAGTGTAAGGGACTCGGTTGGTGGAGAGTTTGTCTTTGGATAAAGAATTCTGTTCTTTCTCACAAGGATGTTGTGCAGAAACAATTATTAAGAATATCTGAGATGGAAATACTGGTGTTAAAATTGTTACTCCTGGTGTTGGATTATGAGTAAGAAATCTACCAAAGATGTGTAGGTTATGTTATCCTCCTTGCACCAACTGAAACAATATGCGGGGCAATATTTTTATCTAGCAGCAATTGGTGATAGATGCTTTACTGCTTAAATCTTTTAAGGAGATAGATCTTACCAGCACTTGAGAAAAATTGAGAAATATTTTAATACATTGTGATTCACTTTAGTGCTGTGAATTTTTTAAAATACTCCTGCAGTATCTGTCTCTGCTTTAATTACGGCATAGTATCATGAAATGCATAGTTTTTGGTGCTGGAGACTTCGACCAATAACTCTGCTTGCTGCAGTGTTTTTCAGGTGAAAGATCAAAATTAAATTTCTGCCTCTTGCAAAGTGGCTTACAGACTGCAGGGCTCATGTTCTGAAAGTTGCAGGTTGTCACCATGACATCACATAAATCCAAACCAGCTAAGAGATACAGCATTTCTTATTTAGACCAAGAATTCCCTGTGTAGGACTCTGGACAAATCCACTGCAGATTTTGTGGAGCATGATCAGAGGTCAGGAGGACATACCCTAACAAGTACTTTCACTCTCCAGAAATAATGAACCTTGGTGTTCTTTAATCTTCCTTTGGGGCTGTATATTTCCTGAAGTCAGTTCATTTATATTTGGCTTTCCTCTTTATTGCCTGAGCCAATCCCTCAGTCCTCCAAGCTGTGTCCATCTGTGAAACTGAGAGTCTGACTGTATCACAGTGATAGTATTTGGGTCTGGAAGGATGCATATTTTTTCTTTCCTGACATCTGTGATCTCAGTGTTCAGTTTGGGAACAGACTTCAGGGGCACCCATGTACACAATGCCAGTGCCACTGTTGAAGCAGAGGTCTACTGATAGTATGGAGTTG
>WEIU01017017.1:5074-100145 GCA_013389925.1 Aegithalos caudatus | reverse complement strand
AAAAAAAAAAAAAGGAAAATTTAAAATCCCTGTTTATCAGCTCACCCTGAACAGAGCAAACGTTTTAATTCTGATTGTAGAGTCCAAATGTGCAAATGGAAGCACGCCTGCTTACTAACGCAGCGCCACACAGGGAGCTGCTTACGTAGACACACATTTGTAAAACTGACTAACAGGTAATTTAAAAATGTCTCTGTGTAAAGAGGGTGGCGGACAGCACAGCTTTATTTTCACAGGCTACACGCATATGCCTTATCTCAGTGCCTTGTAAATGTGGTCTCAGTCACTGTACTGGAACTTTTTGAGTTAGAAAGTCTCTTCAGGGTTCAGGGGCAAAAGGCATTTCATTGCTAATTCATAGATTATTAATATTTACTGTGTTCAGATTGAGAGAATCATATGCATGATTTTGTAGTTGTTTGGCTCAAAGTGCAAAAGAAATGCAAATACCTCATAATTTTGATTGTTCCACATGCAGCTCATTAGAGTCTTATTTTTATGCACATTTTAAATTCAAAATAAAAAGAAGAAAAAGATTTCTATCTTTAAGGCTCTCTTGCATCTAGGCTAGAGACACTTATTTTCCATGCTGTCCACAACTGTAAGATAGTACCAGATTGATAAAATTGCAGGGTGAGTCTGGAGGCTGTGCTACATGGTTACTAACTTCTAAAAATATTAATGTGTAACTCATGGCTTTGAAAAATTGTGTGCTTGTGTTTTGCTGTGTGGTGGGACTTTTTCCCTCAGCAACAATTCTTACATTTTTCTTAAATGGATGATACAGACCAATTTAAATCATCCAGTTTAAAATGCATAAATGAATATTCTAAACCCCCTGGATTTCGTCCTTTGTAGCCTGTAGAGACAGAAGATGACAAAGACCCTTTAGAGATCCAAATTCAGGCCCTTTGGAAATCCCTGTTCATTTTAGAATAGGTGAAATTTCCTCCATAGCCCTCAGTGGATTTTGTTTCAGAGCTTTGGTAAATATCCTGGTTTATCCATAGATTCTGCTCCTATACTTGAAATTTGAAGTCAGGGTGTTGCTGACAATTGCCAACTGAAATGTGGTTTTGAGACAAAAGGTCCCAGTCTGGAACACCTCAGACTTGCTGAGTTAGATAAAATCTAATAAAAGTAAAATTATGTGTGAGTTTACAGCCAAAATATATATTCCTAGTGTTTCAAAGACTGCACTAGTAAAGTCCAAGTTTTGCTTTTTGAAGTTCCCTTGGTGGTGCTTTAGGGTGATTGCTGTAGTAACTGTGTTGCTTTCATGACTCTTCTTAGCTTCAAAATTCAATAGAATCAGCTATATAGCACTGTCCAATATGCTAAGGATACAAAGATATTAATTCGATTTTTTTTAATGTCCAGAAACTTTTGCTTCTGTTAAGGAACGGTTCAGGTGAGATTTGTAATTCTTTCTATTCCCCTGATTTAATATAATCATCAGACTGTCACACACAAATTGGGTCATTTTGGTTGTACATGTCTGATCTCAGTCCAGGAAAATGCATCTTTCCACTTTTGTTTCCATATTTAAAATTCTGTTTACTCCTAAAATGAAAACATTCACTAGGTTATTGTAATTAAGATTTTGATTTGTTTTAATGAGACAGTGTGAATTGTTTAAAAACCTTAGAAACTTCATTTCCTTTTATTTGTTGTTTCTAAAAGAAAACCACAACAAAATGAAANAAAACAAACCAAAAAAAAAAAAAAAAAAAAAAAAAAAAAACAAAAAAAACAAACAAACAAAAAAAAAAAACAACCAAAAACCAACACTCCAGTCCCCTCCTTTTTTCCAGTGCTGTCACTTTTTGACGTCATGTTGTTTGCTAGACACCTTGGATGATACAAAGTAGCATGTTTGCAGTCCATTGGGCTACAATATGAATACATGAACTAAAGAGCAGGCCAAGATGACTTTAATAGAGTTTATAATAGTTCCCATGCCCCCTGCCTCTCACAGAGCCCGGGCTTAGAAAAGTTTTTTCTTTCTTGGAATGCTGTCAACAGAAACTTTACCTGACATTGACTTTATGACTTAGAGTAGTTTCTGAGTGAACCTGAGTCTAATAAATATGAGTATGTCAAGCTTTTTGCTCTCATGAAGTAGCTTGGCTTTCCTGATTAGAAAACTTGGTGTGGTGTCAAGTGGAGGTCTGGCAGATTTCCCAGCAGAGTGGCTGGAGGAGGACTGCAGGGGGAGGCTGAACAGGCAAGGCACAGGCACAACGGCCTCTCATGCTCCCTGGGATAGAGTTAGAACTGTGTTACAGTCCCTGGGATAGCTGGCAGCCCAAAGGACCAGGTAGCTATTTCTTGCAGGATTGTCTTCAACAGCAATGAAATTCCTAGTTCAGCTTTAACCTCCTCTGCCTCTGTGGCCTCTCTGGCTGTGGGATGTGTGTGGGGTGTGCAGCCCTGGCAGCAGGGAGGGACGGACTGTGCCCCAAGCCTGTGTGACTTGGACTGTTCAAGCACTGTGCTGGAATCAGAAGCAGGTGTTGGAAAAACAATGAACTCGCCATCCAACATGCAGATGTACTCTGATGTGTGCTCCAACTGTGCCACAACATATTTTTCCATCTCTTTTCTGCTGTTTTGAGAATGCACTCCCTTGCTAGATCACATAATATAACCTTGGAGAAGAAAAATCCTTTGGGTTAAGGCATTAGAATAAGAGAGTTAATCTGGTTTGAAAATCCTGTCCTTCTGAAGGTCTACTTTTGTCATTTGCTTAGTTTAGATAATGAATATGGCAAAATATATTATTTATTAAAGTTGATATAGGCACTAGGCTGTAGCTTCCTTTACTCACATACTCATACATTAAAATTAATAGAAAAGAAGCTTCTAGCAGTTTAAACAGAATTTGCCTATATGGCAGTAGGAGTAGGAGTCTTTCCTTATTTTTGTAAATTATTTAGCACTGATACAAATATTTTAAACCTCAAAATTGTGCCTCATCTTTTTTTTTGGATTTTTTTTTTGCTTGCTTGCTTGTTTGTTTGCATTTTTAACACAGTTGTAATTCAAGTCCTATTGGTATTTCCTTAGAGAAGCCACAATGTCTTTTCTTGCAGCATCATAAAGTCTGTAATGGCTTTGAGTTTATTTTGCCAATACTGATTATAGTTGCTAATTGTTACTGCCAGAGAGGCAAAAACATTGGCACTGTAATCAGTGTTTTGATGGGGTGAATTATGGAGTTTTTATGTAGGCACCAGGTTTTTGGGTCTGGATTAAACACAATCTGAGTAAAGGTGTTAGAAATTGTGTTGATAAATATACAGGTTGTGCTGGTCTCATACATGTGAGTTTCTCTGTGCCATATGTTGATGAGAGTTATATTTGCCTCCTTTGCACTGAAGGAAAGTTAGAACTGTGTTACAGTCCACCAGCGACTACTTCTACTACAAGTGGAAGTCTTGTTTGGGAATTCAGTTTTCTTTCTTTTGAACTTTTTCAGCCCTCCAATAGCTGTTAGACTATTCACCCACACCCAATTTTCTTCCATGCCTCCATAGTGTGAGACATCATGTTCTGCTGGAGAACATGGTAACTGGTAAATGTGCTGCAAAACCAGTGTAGAAATCTAAGGCTCAGTTGGTGAGTGTTCCTGAGACCAGATAATCTGTTCCATCACCTTGTTGTCACAATTTAGGAGTTTGTCCTGTATTCTTGAAATACAGATATAGATACCTACATTTGTAGGTTAAATTTCTAGCACTTATTTTTAAGTAGGCATCCAAAATTAATTTAAAAACAGTTATTGTCACAAATAGCAAGACAAGGCAATAAAAAATATATAGCTTTTAGCTCTTAAGGCCTTTTTTCTGCCTTGGAGTATTGGAATATCATGGATTAGGTGGGCACTGGGCAGATCGTATTCTCTCAGGATTGTCTCTGTGTTGAAAAATGATTCCCGAGATGTTAGAAAACGTCTTTTTCCCAAGCCCCGTCCTAAAGAAGAAGTCCAGGCATCATTGGCTTTGTTTTTCAAGATTGTTTATTCTTTGTTATCTAATACATTCTTTCTTTGCCCTGCTGAGGTCCTTGCAGCAGCTCAAGCCGCCCCTGACTCCCGACCAACTGATGACCAACTGATAACTGACTGACCTTGGGGTGGTGTTAACTCTTCATACTATGTACTACCTGTACTACATTTACAAAAGATTACCAATACTTATTACCTATGTTAGACAGTCTATCTGTACTCTAAACCAATATAAAAGTGCCACCACCACAGCAGAAGATGGAGGAGAAGAAGAAGAACTCAGGGCACCACCCCAAATTCCCCCATCTTGTCCCATTCACCTCCATTCTAAAAACCCAAATCTACAGAAATTTTACCCAGTGATAACTACACTACTGTTTTTCCCACCTTGGTGGCTTGCAGTACCTCTCTCAATGTTGGAAGTCTTTCCCATGGACTGAAGTCAAAGCCTGTCTCTTCCTGAGCTCTGTGCCAGGGTTTCCAACCCCCCTGTACAGATCCCAGACCCCCCCTGTACAGATATTAAACCCTCCTGTACAGGTATCGAACTTTCTTGCTCAGGTCCAAGACATCGCTGCCGAGTTCCCTGACCTTGGACACCGACAGTATTCAAACAGTAGCATGATCTGAATCAAACAGATTGTGTTCACACAGGGCACTGTAGTCAGATTGTGTTCAAGTAGTAGCATGAGTTGATTTGGACAGGAGCTTCTATATACATTGTGATTCACAGACCTCTGTTGTTACCCTGAGACTCAGTAAAGCTTCTCTGCATTCTGTCAAATGTCTATAGAATACCCAGTGGTGTGCAGGGTTCTTAGCCTTGGTTTCTAAACTCATACAATAAATTGAGGTCTTCCACTGCAGACTGACCTCACACATGGAGTCTGCTAAGAGCCAGTAGCAACCTGCACAAGAGACAGCCTGGGATTCACATTGCTGCTGCAGCTTTTTGTCGGAAAGGTGGAAGCAACATAGGCAAAGATACCTTGAGGTGCAGCATGTAGAGAATCCCATGCAGACTGCAATAAACTTCATTTGGAAAGATTCGAAGGTTTTCATAAGAAAGATTCAGGACAGATGAGTGGGGATAGAACAGTGTGGAATGGATAGAGAAGGTTTAGGTTCAAGACATGGAATGTACATCTCATTTGAGAGCAAACAGAATCTTTGTATCACTTTTAAACCATTGCTGTAGTGGTTTAGGGAAAAGTTGAACATTACTGGTTTCAGTGAAACATTTTTTTACAACTCCAGGACTATTCTCAGTAGAGACCTAACTCAGTATGAACCAAGTTGCATATGCCAAACTTCGTACAGCAGAGAAAATGTATTGTAAAGGAGATGTCCATGTCTTTTTGCAGATCACCATATATCCCATATCCAGAAATTAATGCAGGTACCATTTCTTTGAATGTATGAATGTATGTGGTGTTTCTTGTGTGTTCATACAGTATTTATTGGGGGACCAAAGGCAGGACAATAAAGGAAAGCAGATGGATGAAGTTCTAAGATATTAATAAGGCATTAATATCAATCTTCCTCTAAAAGGCATGTGGTTACCAAGTCCTGGTTTTCATTAGTGCCTGTCTTTTACAGAGTCTGAAATATCTCTCATTGCAGCCCAAGTGATACCTCTGTGATGCCATTTTAGATGTGAGCAAAGACATGATCTTACAGTTTGAAAAGTAACCAGTCTGTTGGATGCAAATGCTGACAGATAAGAACTCAGTTTTTGTAAATTCTTCTGTCTCATTATAGTAACCCACATATCATTTAGTTGATATATGCTGAAGATAGCCTGAATTTCTCCTCAATTCAAGTGCCTGAATGATGAGAGCCTAGTGCCTTTCAGGAATCATTCACATGGCTAAAGACATGGAATAGGAAGTTGCCTGATACAACTCAGTAGGAGAAACCTGACATGGATTTGGTGGACTTGCAACGCCTGACTATAAAGCTCAACGATTTCAAGTTCAAAACCATTTTCAAATGCATTAAATTATTGTCTTTTTTTGCTAGCAAGTCAAAATACATATAGCTAATGCATGTATTTGAAACTTAATACAGCATTTAACTGACTGAACTGCTGTTACATTTTTTATGCCCCTCATTGATTATTTGTTTCACAGGGGTTCACTGTGAGGAAAAAGTGTTTCAAATTAACCTTAACAAGAAGGTGGTTTTGGTTTGTCATCTTCCCTCTCTGACAGAATACAGAGCCAGTAATAAATTTAATACGTCATATATGAAAGCCATGAATAAGAGCAGCCTTTATTTTCAACTCCTTTGTGTGACATTCCCAACAGCACAGGTCCATGAGATTTAGCTGAAATTTTTTTTTTTATCACTCAGCTTGTTAGAAACACCCATTCCAGGAGTTCTGTGTCAAAATGACTTGAAGTATCAAGTAGAGTTAGTCCTTCTTCAGAACTAGTCAATGTCTTTGATAATGACTGGGATGAAAGAATAATGAGTGATTTATGTTTTCAGAAAATCAGAAGGTGAAATGGTTTTCTAGCACTTTTGAAAATACAATTTGGATTGAGAATGATCTTGACTGGACCAGTCACTTACTGGCCTAAAATAATAGTAGAGTGTTTGGTAATGACAGAGAAAGCATGCCGCTCTGTGGAAGTTCTACAGAAAAAAAAACAACAAACCAGCCAACCAAACAAGTAACACACAAAAACTAACAAAAAACAAACAACCCCCGCCCAACATAAAATCCAGTACTCAGTCATAAGCTTAAATATGGGTCAACAACGTCATAGTGCACTGATAGTGCATAGTCTTACGTAGTGATGTCCAAGAAAGAATGGCATAGATTGTTACAATCAAAGGGATTCTTCCAACCTATTCACTACTGCTTAAGAGGAAGATTATGTCTGTTTTCAACAGCAAACATAAAAGATTTCAATAACAGAGAACTGTGAGTCGAGCAACAGAAATTTAGAAAATATGACCTAAGATGCATTGAGATACTTTTTTCTTTCACTGAAGAGGAAACTCACACCAATATTAGAATGCATCTGAAGTGGAGAAGAAAAAGAAGGTAACAAAATCCTTTTCATCCTGTATGGATGAATCATTTTAAAGGGTTGCTCTGGGATATAAACCCAAAGGTGGAAAATGGAGTAATGAATTTAAGGGTTTAAAGCCTTCTGCATGTGTAAGAGGAAAATCTGTCTGAGAGGACATCAGAGCGTGGGAATGGTTTTCCTGAGGAAGTTTTGGTATCTTCATTACTGGATGTTTTCAAGAATAATTTACATAACAATTCTTAAAATGATTGAGGTCGTTCCTAACTTCTTTTTAGGACCAGTTGGATTCAATATGCTTTATGTGATTTGAATGCTATGTTTAATTTTGAATGTTGATACTATCTGCAATTGCTGAATTGTTGCTTTCTGTCTGCCCCAAACTAGCAGGGCTTTTTCTGTGCTTCTCTCTTTTTTGTCCCCTTACACCTTTCTCCACTTTATAAATAAAATAAATGAAGAAGAAAAAATATTGAAGGTTCAGTATGTAATGTGTTGTATTCCTTCAATATTTTGCCATAAATAGAATGAAATATGCAGGGCAGAAAAGGTTTTTCTTTGTAATCTTATGACATTAGTCTTCTTTCCAATGTACCTGTGGTGTCCAGTGATCCCATAGCCCTATAGTTATATTATTTTTCCAGAAGCTTGAATCAGGGATAGTATGGTCTCCAGCAACAGTAACAGACTGCACAATGAGAGTCTTGCATAGCAGCTGATAATGCCGTGGGAATTGTTATGGAGAGTTGGTGCAATACAATGCTTTTCTATGTACCCTGTATCTTCTTATGTGGACTATAGGCTTTCACAGCTGCTTTTTAGATGCACAGATACCATGACTGAGGCAAGTGTATACCTGCTCTTGGAACGCAAGCAAGTTTCAAAAGACCGTACTTTGACAGAGTTGTGTGCAAATAACGTGTGTCTTGTTTTTCCCTTCCTTCCTTCTACTTTTAGCTGGCTGTGAGGTGGTTGGAACACAACTGCCGCTACCAGTATCTGGATGAACTTCTCCAGTACGTCCGCTTTGGCCTTATGGATGTGGATACACTGCATACTGCAGCTCTTACTCATCCTCTTGTCCAAGCCAGTGAAACGGCGACAGCACTCATTAATGAGGCCTTGGCTTACCACCAGAGCGTCTATGCACAGCCAGTTTGGCAAACTGCAAGGACAAAGCCTCGCTTCCAGTCAGACACTCTTTATATTATTGGTGGGAAAAAACGAGAGGTCTGTAAAGTGAAGGAATTGCGATACTTCAATCCAGTAGACCAAGAGAACGTTCATATCGCGGGGATCGCTAACTGGAGC
The DNA here is from genome assembly GCA_013389925.1 of Aegithalos caudatus. Lineage (NCBI taxonomy): Eukaryota > Metazoa > Chordata > Aves > Passeriformes > Aegithalidae > Aegithalos > Aegithalos caudatus. The sequence continues at coordinate 91,784 of WEIU01017017.1, read as the reverse complement.
GAGCTGGCGCCCATGCCTGTGGGGAGGAGCCACCACTGCGTTGCTGTCATGGGAGACTTTCTTTTCGTAGCTGGAGGAGAGGTGGAGCACTCCACAGGGCGCACGTGTGCCGTGAGGACTGTCTGTCGATATGACCCCCGCACTAACTCCTGGGCGGAGATAGCTCCGATGAAGAACTGCCGGGAACACTTTGTGCTGGGAGCCGTGGATGAGTACCTCTATGCCGTAGGGGGCAGGAACGAATTGCGTCAAGTGTTGCCCACAGTTGAACGCTACTGCCCCAGGAAGAACAAGTGGACCTTTGTACAGTCCTTTGATCGGTCGCTCTCCTGCCATGCGGGATATGTGGTGGATGGTCTTCTTTGGATATCAGGTAGAAAACGTTTCACACAGTTTGAGGTACTAACAAAACACCAAAATACTGTCTTGAGTTAAAGTAATAAATCTTTGGTTTTTATGTCATTGTAACTTTTCAGAGAGGACAAAGAACTGAAGCCTCATTAGAAGTATAGGAGTGTAATGTATCTTATAAGTTACACTTGGTGTTTCAGAGCTGCTGATATCATGTGTTCTATCTCCAGTTGCCATTCATAGATCTCAGTGAACTGGAATGATAATGCACTTTTGGACAAATTTCCGATGATAAATTCTGTGTGTTTCCTAAAAACAAACAAAAAAATACATTGTTTCTGTGGTATGATCTGGTAGTTTTGACAGTAACAGGACCCAAGGGAATGGCCTGAAGTTGTGACAGGGGAGGTTTAGGTTGGATATCAGGAAAAGAGTCTTCACCCACAGGTTGATTGGGCACTGGAACAGGCTCCCCAGGGAGGTGTTCATAACACCAGCCTGACAGAGTTCAAGAAGCATTTGGACAATGCTTTTGGTCATATGGTGTGATTCCTGAGCCTGTGCAGGATCTGGAGTTGGACTTTGATGATCCTTGTGAGTACCTTCCAACTCAGAATATTTTGTAATTCTGTGATTTACTTACTCCTGATGAAATTGAAAATTAAGTGCTTGTTAGCTTGTATTGTTCCAGGATGTGAAGGCAGATGTTTGATTTGCTCCCACTTACTGGTCAGGATATTGCAACATGCCAAGATGACCATTGTTAGAAATCATCCATAGCTCTGTCTATAACAAGTGCACAAGGCTGTCTGGATGTAGTCATATCTTTATGGCAGAGATAGATGAATGTATAAATCCTATAATCCTAAAATAACGTGTCATTTGCAACTCAATCTTTAATTGTTATATTCCATTGATAAATGTGGGCGGACTTAGTTTCCTCAGTCTTTGTAGTGGGTATAAATTATTTTTGAGTACAGCCAATGTCTACAGAAAATTTGACAAGAAAAACATTCCCCTTTTACTAAGAAGTGTGCTACGAAAGGTAATATAGTTATAATATTTATTAAGGAAGCTAATGAGTAAATGGGGCCAGCCCTTGAGGTAAATGTTCAGTGATTGGCATCTTCACTGTAGATACCCTCTGGGGATTTTAATATGGTCTGGAATGCCTCTGGTAAAGAGATGGAATATGAATGGAAGATTAAGTTAGCTTCCTAGGCCTTTGCTGTGCTTCTCAAAGTGTGTCGTTTAGGCTAGCGGATGTACCTTTCTGTCCCTGTGGAATAAACTGCCTCATGGGAATGGATTCCCAAGCATTGGCAGGGGAATTAGCAGGTATCTATTTTAATACACATACACTAAAGTTATGAATGATGACTTTGGAATTAAAAACAGGGTAGAACACAGAAAATCACCAAGATCCCTGGCAGGTACTTTGGGTAATTTTCTTTAGTGACCATCATTTAGGGAGCCTTGTAGACTTTGTGCCGTGTGAATCCTGAGATGAGACCCAGGTACAGTACAGGAACAGGATTTCTGTATTAGGCTACCAGCTGGGTGTATTCAGAGCATTATCCTGTTTATTCACTACTTTTCTTATTTTATTAGCAGAGAGAGATGTGTGTCTGCAGTGGCCACTTCAAATACATGGATTTTACTACTGCTGTGTCTTGATTGCTGGTTCTTTTCCTGTTTTGTGGTTTACATTTGTCAGTATTTATGAAGAATAGGACCTTTTAAAAAATGCTGTTAAGCATTCTCACATAAAATCATTGAATGTGCACTCAAAATACATCAGTGTGATCTTTCTTCCAGTAAATTAAAAAAGCAATATTTTTTGTCTTAATTTCACTATAAAAAAAGCCACAAACAAGAAAACTAAACAGTCAAAACTCAAGAAAGTATTTGATAGCAATTTTTAACTCAAACATGGGGCTGGTTGAATACTAAATTTAATCTTTCCAGGTTTGCTAGAAAAGGGGAAATTATCCTGAGAATTAATTCACGCGCTTATTTATGTAGGTGAAATGCATGCATGCCTGTGTGTTTTAAATTCCACTTGTGTTTAGAAAACGATGCAGTGTGATATTGTGTTCAAGGATATGCCTCTAATAGAGCTGCAGAATCAATGGAAGAGGTAAGTGGAAGCCTACTGGATGAGTTCTTTAAAACTGGGCAAAACAACAAACAAAAAATATTTTCTCAGTATTGTTCCGTTTATATTTGAAAATGCTACCAACAGTGGAATAACGTAGACACGGCTTTTCAGTTGTATTTTGATAGGTTCTGAGAAAATGCTTAGAAGTTTTGAGTTGCTGAATTATGACAGGTTATTATGAAGTTTGAGAGCGTACTTACCCCACTACACTTCAGTAGATATTGATCTGAATTTTGTACTCTCACACTGAAACCTGGCTGTGTATTGAACAGAGTTATTTTAAAAAGAAAAGTGGATGGAGATGTAATAACTATAGCTAGATTTCTATTATTAATTAATTGCTAGGACCACAGTGTAGTTTGTGGTACATGTACATTCAGGGGCAGGGGAATAGTACAGAGAGATGTTTTATTGTATCATAGTCACTGCTGGAAAATCCACTGTTCATCACTGAATATAAGATGTTAGCATAAAAGTAATTAGTAATGCAGGAGTGAACCTAATTTTGAAGTATGTGGCCTAAAATTAAGTAATTAAAAAATTAGTCTGAGTTAGAAATGTTTCTGAGCTGTATCCCTGCTGCTTTTTCTGGGAAATACAGGTCATCAGCAAAGAGCTCTTGAAGTCAGTCTGCTACTACCAGCTGGCAAGGGAACCATGGAAATGTGCCCAGTTTTTTAGTGAGGGAATAAATTAGATAGTGTAAGTTTCTAGCCGTTCTATTTGTGGAGAACATCATCAAAGCTTGATCTGCGCACTGACCATTTACTTACTCAGTGCCTCTGCTACAGCCCCATGCCCTCTTAAGAGCTTTGCTGATCAAAAGCTAACTAGACTTAAGGGATTTCTGTTATTATTGACATTCCTTTTCAGCTTTGCTTTGCTGCTCCTTTGGGACAAATATGACAGGGATTCAAAAATAACAGATAATAAAATCATGGCAAAGGCAGCAGGAAAGGAAAATGGACAAAACAAACCGCTGTATGAGTTTACACACTGGCAATAGCAGGTGGGTGGCTGGCGTTCTAAGCTGCAACCACCTCTTTGGGGTTTTTAACCTGACAGAAGCAGATTAAAAGAGTGAACCTTTTGCACACTGGAGCTAGTCAGTCCCTCTGTTCAGCACAAGTGGGTTGTGTTTTCTGAGTCCATATTTTCATATTTGTGTCATTATTTATTGTTTTTCTCCCACAGNTTTTTTTGTTTTTTTTTTTTTTTGTGTTTTTTTTTTTTTTTTTTTTTTTTTTTTTTTTTTTTTTTTTTAACTTAACAACAAAACGTGAGAATCTGTTAAAATAATGTGCTGGTTTTGACTGGGATCAAATTTAACTTGAGTTAATTTTCCTCATAGCAGGTAGTCTGGGCAATGTTTTGGATTTGTGCTGAAAACAGTCCTGGTAACACGGGAATGTTTTTATTATTGCTGAGCTGTGCTTCCACAGAATGAAAGTGTTTTTTACTTCTCACCCCACCCCAGCAGTGAGGAGATGGGCAAGGGTTTGGGAGGGCACACAGCCAGGACAGCTGACCCTCACTGACCAAAGGCATGCTCCAGATCATGTGGTGTCATGCTCAGCATATAAAGCTGGGAGAAGAAGGAGGAAATGGGGTGGTCACAGTGCTGACGTTTGGCTTCCCAAATCACCATTATGCTTGATGGATCCTTGCTTTCCGGGAGGTGGCTGAACACCTGCCTGCTCATAGGAAGCAGTTAATTGATTCCATGTTTTGCTTTCCTTGTGTGTGTGGCTTTTGCTTTACCTGTTAAGCTCTCTTCATCGCAAGCCACAAATTTTCTCAGTTTTACTTTTCCAATTCTCTCTCCCATCCCTTGCTGGGCGAGTGAATGTGTGGCTGTGTGAGGCTGAGTTGCTGACTGGGGTTAAACCACAACAAATAGATTCTCTGTAGTGACATTGCTTTGGGCAGATGGTGTGGAAATTTTATAGAAAGGTGATTCTTCCAGGCCCCAATTAGCATCTGATGCCATGACCAATTTTACAAAGAAATTGCATGCCACAGTGCTTGAAAAATGAAGTATTTCAGTGAAAGAAAAACAAAGTACACTAAACACTTTGGAGTTCAACATGACTAACAATCACTATCTATAAAAGCGGGGAAATATTTTCCATAAGAGCAAGGACTTGAACTATGCCCATTTCCCAGCATTCTCTGTGGAGTGCACATGCAAATCTGGAGACCTCCTTTTCTATCCACGTTAACCTTCCTTCACCGGTATAGGTCTAGTGCCCCGGGGGACATCGAGGGGCAGGGAACCTCTGCCAGGCATTCCAGCTCTCAGCTATTCCTGCACCTGCATCTTGGGATAATGACACTTCCCCTTGCCTTAGGTGCTCCAGAGATTAGCACATGAAAAGTCATGTTTAAAACAAAGTGTTACACTGGTGTTTTGCAGAGGCCCGAGTTGTCTGACCTTAAGTATGTCAGCTAAAATAACATCTTGACATGCACATAGAAACTCAGCTTGGGGGAAGGGGGTAAACAAGGCATCCCTGTACAGTTGCTTTGTACTTAATATGGGAGATAAATTTTTTTTTCAAAATTCAAGTTGCATTCTTTTGGTTTTTAAACTATTGTTTTTTTCCCTAATGGTTGATATTTTGACTAAGGAAATGATGATGATAACAAATCTTGAAGAATTATTCTGAGTTTGCAAGTGACTTGGGGTGAAAAGTATGACCTTACTATCAGCATGCTGTCGTGAAGTAAAGAATTTTTTTCTCAGCAAATATCTATAAAATTGTTTTATGAAAAATAGGTCTGGAATAATAGGAGTTTACAGAATCTATCCAAATCAAGTTTTACAGTGTGGCCTAGTACAGGATGTACTCGGAATGGGAAGTAAACAAGTGCATAAAAATTGCCTTTGTGGCCCAGTCTTAGTCTATATATGTTCCATATATATGTAGACTTCATTTTTACTGTATTTGAATGAATGATCTCACACTTTCAGTGATGGACATTATTGGTTTGATGCCATTAATTCTCCTTAGTTTGAATGTAAACATCCAGCTTTAATGATTTAAACAAACTTAAAGCTTGTGCCCCTCTTATTTGTGGCTCAGTTGCATCTGGAGGCAAAGAGCACTAATCAGAGCTGCTGTTGGCCTCTTCCAGGGGTCTCCTTACCTTGGGAGAACGCTCCAGCTCAGCTGTCCTCACTGCACCTGGGCTGGCTTCAGTAAGAGGCAATAAGAGGGTTTGCATGTTGAAGAAGGATTATCTTGTGTTTTACACACAGACACCTAAGAGAGGAGAGATTTCTGTTTTAAAATAGCAGAGCACCTTAGGGTACATGTCATGGGTTTCTATATATTCCCTGGATCTGCTGGAAAGAGGCACACATGGGAGCTCTTTGCCAACATGTAGTTTTACACGTCTCCCAGCGAACCCGCGTTCCCGCACACAGCCTAGCGCTTGGGGACTGCGGAGAGAGTTGTGATATTTTCTGGGGGATTTGGATTGGATTAGATTTCTCAAGTCATATGGAGGCCTTGCTAGGCCACGTTATAAGTGTGGCTTATAAATTGTCATTGACAAATGTTGAATCTACTGCCTCCTACCCTTCTCTTTTCAGAAGTGTGTCTTGAAGGTGTTTCTCAATGCAGTGTGTGGAGTGTTTTGGGGGACTGTAAGAACGCAAAATGTTTATTAAGTGTGGGAAAAGGATGGATGAGGTGTGTTTTGGAATCCTTGAGCAATTTCCCCATGTAGAGGGACACTGGTACTTAAGTTGGGAATTTACAGGTCTTGGAAGGCTTAAAAAGCAACATTTACAGCCTACAAGGGAGTGAGGGAGAGTTATTGTGGCAGTGTAAAAAAACACTGTGAGCCCATGGCCTTTCCATGAGGGTGTGCTCCTGTCTGTAAGAGCAAGAAAGACAGTCTTGTCCTGAGGGTGCTCCTTGCCTCCCAGGAACTGGAGTCCTCAAAGCAAGCTGTTCATGTCACCATGGTGTAATCAACACTCTGTTTATAAAATCAGCAAATGCTGACCAAACTGTAAATTTTCTGTCATTTAACTAGGCAGACATTTTTTATTCTCTTCATCTAACCGTTGTGTTACTACCACATTAGCTGTTATTGCTTGACATCAAATTTAATAGCAGTGTTTGTATTTTTAACTATCTCTCATTATGATGCCTCTCTATCCTCTCCTTTCCTCATAGAAAATATAACAGAGGAGTTAAAGAAATTCTCTCAGAATTACCCCATTTCTTTTCTGAGAAAGTATGTATTATTTTTAGTACCATTTAAACTCTTCTTCCCCTTCTTTTCTTATTTTTAAGAGACATATTGCTGCTCTTTTGACCTTTCCCAGCTGTCTGTAGTATTTAAAAAAAAAATAGTTCAAGAGGACATTGCAGACTTGTTAAATCTGAATTTTGGCAAAAAAATCTTAAACTTTTGCTATAGCACTTCAAAGTTAGAAGGAACTAGAGTTTGAAAATTGATGCAGATATAAGATGGCATATTTAATGACAGATGTATCTATAGAAACCTGTTAAGATGCAGATTATCCCCCTGGGGAGGGGAGATCAAAACTGCCAATCTATAAAATATACTTGTTAGGGAAAGGCATGGAATCTATCTCTGCAAGCACTTTGATTGCAGGGGACAGTGTAGCAGCATGTGGCATCATAACCTAAGAGCAGACAAATCAGCTTGATGACTTTCAAAGCCAAGAATACTGCTGGAGGCAAGGGTACTCCAGTCTAGAAGAAATTAAAACATATAGAGACTGTTATTAATTCCAGATCTATTTTTGTGTAGTCAAATCTGTATGCAAATCCTTAGCATCTCATTTTGGCAGATTAATCTAAAAGTGAAGAGCGGTATGTGAAGGGAATGTAATGATAAAACACCAGAGATGAGCAATATTGCAGGGGAAAAGATGTAAGCTGTGTACTTGATGTGCGGGGCCCTTTGTGAAGAGAAGAAATAATTTTGTTATTTACTTATTTTATTGCTTTATGAGGAAACAACACTCTTCTTTCTCTTCTTCCTTCACATCTTTCCCCCCAAATTAAGGTGTCCTTTCAGAATAGAAATGTACAACCCAGCATTGTGTTTCAAATATGTCTCCTGTAGTTTAACATTCTGGAGCTAATAATCCAAATAACTATGATTTTTATTTTTCAAAATACTAATCTGTTGTCTCATTTTAGACATTATGCTGGGAGTGAAAATAACTGTATGTAAAAAAAAAAATTGCAGAACAGATATTAGAAAAGATTGTTTTGTCTATGTGGCTGATGATCACTAGAAATGTGAAGGCTGCTCAACAGTGTGGAGACAAATAACAGATTGTGAGATCAGACACAGGAGCAGTCTTTGCTTTCCAGTGCCTGTTCTTGTGTGTGCACTTCACATGTGCCGTGATGGGCAGGGTGTGGCATAGTGTGATGGAAACAGTTTGGAGAGACTGCATCTCATCCCAGCTATCCCTTAGCCTGTAAGCATCTCTGAGGTGGGAGTTTGGGCTGCTGTCCTTCTGTGGGTCCCCAGTACAGGCTGGTGTTTGCAGAGATGCACCCAACAGCATCATTTTTCCTTGCTGCTGCAGTTGAAGAAGAGACTCTAAAATAGATACATCTGTAGTTTCTGCTGTCGATTCCTGGCCCCACTCAAGTTTTTTTGAGTGATCAGAGGGTACTTCTTTGTCAGCAAGTAGCTCAGCCCAGTAGGAGCAGATCATCAGGTAAAATGTTGGTACCAAGTTCTCTCTGTTTACTCCATGTACCCTGCACATTTTTTGCTTTGGAGTAGGTTTGTTGTGGTCCTCTAGCTCAAATGTTCCCAGAACTCAGATGGTCCAAAGCCAAAAGACCGGTTATTATTTCACACCCTTATGCAGCCATTAAGAACTGGAGCATGGCGGGTGCACATCTGGAGCAGAGCTTCTGTTTTAACTTGAATGCACACCTACAGCCTAAAATGACATGGGGGGAAGTGAAAGAGTTGCTTCAAAATCACAATATGGTTCTGAACCAAAATACTGCCCTTGGCCTAGCTGGAGACTGGCAAAAGGAGGATTCCCAGCACAGAACTTGGGGACAAAAGAGAAAAAAAACAACCCTGCAACCTTAGTGGGACTGGGCCATAGCTCAGCCAGCAGGAATGTAAGTCACTGTTCTGCTGTCCTGGCTGGAACAGGGTATGCCCTCACAGAAAGGGAAGCAACAACAAAATGAAATATAATAAGATGAAAATGCTTCTTCTCATTGCTGTGGATTTTGTCTGCTATTGGTACGTGCCATTAAAAGTGTAATATAAATAGTTTGTCTGTCAGTATGAGTGTCACTGGTGTGTGACACACATGTCAGTGTAGCCACTGGCATGCCCCAGTACTGCCCAGACCTCATGGCAGGATGAAGGTAAGGTGCAGCTTGCAGGCAATATTTCTGATTCCATCTTCCCATGGGCTCAGTGTTGTGACAGAGGGGGAGTGGGAACTGTGGCAATGCTGCAGTGGCACCATGTCCCCAGAAGGCGTGAGCACATTCAAAAACATGTTTGCACAGGTAAGAGTACAGACTGAAGAAGTTTTCCATGTTTACTTAGTGGAATTTGCCATTTAAAACAAGAATAGGATGATTGGGAATTAAACATCTCTTTACTGTGTTGAGGTAAACAGCTGATTTGCAGCATCTACTTGGATCAGACTCTGCTGAGCTTTTCTGAGGTGTTTTACACCATACTTTCCTGACCACTATTGCAAAGTAAATGGCAGGGCTGTTTCTGGTCACTGTGGAGGAACCTTCCAACCTAAGTTTACAACTAAATGAAGATATGTTCTCTAATACAAACTAAGTACAGAACTTCTTTCAAGGGTATAGATAAGCACAGTTGCACAGGCTTGAACTGTGCTTTCTAAGTGGCAGTGGTATCCCTTGTCATGCTCCTGGTAAGGCAGAGCTTCTCCCTGATCTCTTCCTTCTCAATGATGCAAGCCCACTTCCTTTTAAACCGTGTCACACACAGTGTGTTCCTAGGAACAGGAATGGGCTTTATTTTTGTGTCTTGATGAAGGCTGAATGCACAGTTATACATAAACAGATTAATTTTTAACTTATTTTTGGCTGATAGAAGTAGCTCTACAAAGTAAGTGCAGGGGGGGTGTTTATTGATGCTCCTCTGTGTTTCTGTATGTTTGACAAATGGGGCTGCTTTTTTCCCTGGTGGGAAGTGGAATGTAAGCAGAAGTGGTAGTATTTAATATAATTATTATCTGCAAATCTAGAATTGGTTGTTTTATTGTACCTGATCTTAGTCCTGGCTTTGCTTATGTGAAAAAATGTAACCTGTATAAACTCTTTTATAGGAGGAGTAACAAATACTGCACAATATCAAAATAGACTCATGGTCTATGATCCTAAGCAGGTGAGTGAGTATTTGTGTTATATATGTTTTGTTTTTGCTTCAAATAGGTCTCTTGGCAAATACATATAAAGATTTTGTAAGGCTGAAAGCGCTGACCATTTGAATAAGTCATGTTTTAAATTCACTTTGTACTGATGCGTGAGTTTAACAGAGTAATGCAGACCCTGACAACTTATTATGTTTTTTAAGCCTGTAGGAAATAGAAACATCTTATATTAAATACAGAAATGTGCTTTAAATCCTCTGTATTTATCAGTATTTATTTTGCTTTTTTTTTTTTTTTTTTTTTTGGTAATCCAGCAGCCCTGGGCAATATATACCCAAAGTCAGCGTTCCAAAACCGCTCCTCGTCATTGGCATTTCTGTTTTGAATTGCATATCTGGGCCTTTTGTTTCCTGAATACTTTGAGAACTGTACTACCTGGCTGTGACTTACACTGCTGACTTGCAAGGGTGCCTATCATTTCATTACCCAAGCACCTAAAATATCTTTTAGGGATTATTTCATACATTATGTATGTGTTTTGATTAGGTTAGCACGGCTCAGTAACCATTTCAGAGGGTTAGGGCATGGTTATGCCCTCTTGCTTGTATTAGGAATTAAAAGTCCTAAGCTTGCAATCAGAGTTGCATAGCCTGATTTACACCCACGTGGAAGAGTATTGACTTTTCTGATTGTAGGATAGGGGCTTTGATTGCTGTATTTGGAACAAAGTTGTGCCAGGAGATACTCCTATGTGGTTCCCACTGACTTTTTAAACCATAGCACATACGAGGCCTGAAGCAGAAAGCAGGAGATGCCTCGTTCTTTTCGAGGTGCAGTTTTATTATTGATTACAAATGCTGACTGTCCTAAATCCAAGTAGCAATTGCAGGCAGCAATCTTACTTTGCTTGTGAGGGGGACACATATTTGGATCTTTCACTTGGATTCTTCACCTGCTGATGTGAAAGTTGCACCCCAAAACACCGGTGCTGACGGCGAGGAACCCGGCCTGGCACGTGAAGAGTTACAGAACAATTGTGCACTTGCATTCTTCAAACCATGTCTGCTTCGTGTTTGTACACACAAGCTCTTTTTAAAAATTCTGCTGGCATATTGTTTACGGTGGGTACTGGAAACCATCACATCTGCTTGCATCTCGCACGGAATCTCAATAGCTCTATCAGGGAGCCCCAGCGCCTGCTCCTGCGCGAGGCCTTTGTGGCGAGTCGATAATGCCTGCCATCTGCCACCGAGCACACAGCTACCTGCCAACAAGCCGGCTGGGCTGACCTCTGCTTCCCCACCACTCATTAGTATTCACACGCCGCCTTATTAGAAATGACCCTGCCAGGCCCCTCTGTTTCGCTGCCTTTGCAGTGCTTTGAGGCTCACCTGGCAGGCACTGCAGTGGAGGAAGCTAAAGATATAATCAGGGGATGCAGGCAGGCTTTGCAAAGCAGATGGTGTCTATAGTCTGGTGTTAAGAGACTGGACTACTAATGCAAACATTAATGCCTAATATTCAACTATTACACATTGAAATGTATAGCTATATATTGTGGAGGTTAAAAGGCAGGAGGCTTAGAGACTCTGGAGTTGCTGCACATGTATCACAAAAAATTTCCTCACAGATTTTTAACTTCTTCCACTTAAATTATTCTTACTGTCGCCAGGTGGTTTGATTTGGTAGGCATAGCAGGAGCAATTGTTTTCTCAGGTATAAAATACTCTGCCTTAATCCCTTGTCTTCCATGTCTTCCTGCCTCTCCCCATAACAGGTAAAATTCTTGAATATTGTTAATGAGTAAGAAAAATATGCAAAAGGTTGTAACTTTGTAAGTTGCCGCAAATAAAGGGTTGACAGTAAACCAAATGAATCATTTGAGAAGAGTCTTTAGGAAATTATTTTTCCTGTTGCCTTATTCCCCAAGGATAAGATCAAATAAGCTTCTGAATAACGAAAGGCAGGAGAATCTCTTTTCTCTCATAACAGAGCTCATTGGTACAGATAATTTTAGCACTGTATACAAAGGAGACATTTAATAGTCTGGTTTAAGGAGAATTTGCTACTGTGTTATAAGGAAAAAAAAGACCTTTGAAACCTGATGAGGCAGACAAAAAAATAGAGCAAGAAATGCCATTAAATTAATGAACTTAAATGTGAGAACTGTGAACCACGTGTTGAAAGTCCACTGTCCTTATCCAGTGGTACAACCAACACACATGTCTAGCATATGAACAGGAGCAGTTGCTATTCGTGACCAAGGGTAAGAAGAAACCAGTACTGTGCTGCTGTTGTTTGCACTACCACTACAGGTGTGTCTTTGAGCAGTGCTTAGACAAGCTCCCTCTCTTTCCAGAATAAGTGGTTAAGCCGTAGCCCGATGCTGCAGAGGAGAGTGTATCACTCCATGGCCGCTGTCCAAAGGAAGCTGTACGTGTTAGGTGGGAACGACCTCGACTACAACAACGATCGGATCCTGGTCCGTCACATAGACTCCTACAGCATCGACGCTGACCAGTGGACCCGCTGCAGCTTCAACATGCTGACAGGTGAGCATTGTACAAAAGGGGAACTCACTGCTGTTGAATTGAAACATCACTTCCCTTTAGATGCCTTTAGTATGTGGAGCTCCATGACTTTGCTACAAATGCTTCCAATTTAGGGACCACTGTTAGCCAAGAAGACACTTTCCATTACAATTCTGGCATTCAGTGGTCTACGAAACATTTGTTTTAGCATGTTGTACATTAAATTTTGAAGAAGGTGCAGATAATTTTCATTTAATTAAGCAAAAAATAATTTATCATAATATTACCAGTACTGATTTTTAATTCTCAAAAAGCTTGCCTGTGGTATTGGTGTAGCTCCCTGTTTGAGCATATAAGAGACTGATGTGTCTTTGCCATGTAACATCATTTTGTAGTGGTTTCTGTTGGCATTATAGGGCAAAGCTTTCACTGAAATCTGTTAAGTCTTACTTATTTCTAAACAGTGTCTTAATAAATTACCCAAAAGGACATGTCCTTATTGGAATTCCATCATGTCAGAAATGAATTGAGCACTTAGTTAACTACAGGATCTGTAAAGTTCTTTTGACTTATTGGGAAGAAGTGTTACAGCTGGAACTTGCAAAATACTGCAGCTCACTGTTCCTGCCACCCAGTTCACCAAAGTCCACCTCCACCTGATACAACTCCCAGATGTAGTATCCCCTTGAATCCAGGGAGAGACAAAGAACCATAGATGGCAGACAGTTGGAAGGCACCTTAAAGATCATCTAGTTCCAAACCCCTGCCATGGGCAGGGACACCTCCCACTAGACCCAGGTTGCTCAAAGCCCCATCCAACCTTGAGCACTTCCTGGCATTGGGCATTCACAATTTCTCTGGGCAGCCTCACCACCCTCACAATAAAGACTTTCTTCCTAATATCTAATCTAAACCCACTCACCTCCAGCTTGAAGCCAATGCCCCTTGTCCTGTCACTACATGCCCTTTTAAAAAGTCCCTTTCCAGCTTTCTGGTAGGCTCTCTGCTGGTAGTGGAAAGCCACAATTAGCCTCTTCTTCAGGCAAACAGCCCCCAATTCTCTCAGCCTTTCATCATAGGAGAGATGCTCCATCTCTCTAATCCACTTGGTGGCTTCCTCTGGACTTGCTCCAACAGGTCACTATCCTTCCTGCAGGGAGGTCCCCAGAGCTGGACACAGCACTCCAGCTGGGGTCTCACCAGAGTAGAGGGGCACAATCATCTCCTGAACCACACTTCCAGACAGGCATGTGACACATTCTTAAGAGAAGCACCAACAGTAGGGTTGCTTGGTTTCCAAGTCAGGTCATCAGAGTACTTGATGGACACTAGGGAGAGATGTATAGATTAAAAAGGAATTACACACGGTCAAACAGAACATTTGATGGATACTAGGGAGAGATGCATAGATTAAAAAGGAATTATATGTGGTCAAACAGAACTAGTTTTTCATCTGTCTTTTGCTCACTAGTTAATTCTTTTATTATGTGGAGGAACTGACAGCCTTTGAGAAGGATGTCATCTGATTTGCAACTACAAAACCCTGGCACCACAGGCACCCTCCTCATTCAGGAGCTGACCCTATCCCATTAAATGCTGCGAGGCTGCCTCCTCTCCACTGCCTCCAGGTTGTTTCCACAACCTGAGCCTTCAGAACCTATCTAAGCCTTTCTTTCCATCAGTACAACTGGCAGTAAATGTGCCTGGTGAACTGTGTAGTGCAGAGTTGCTATGGGGATGAACTTGTGCGGCAGCTCCTGTGATTTTCACCGTACGTGTACCTGGAGGAGCGGGGCTGAACAGGTGTGGGCAGCACGTGAGGGGCACTCAGCCTCTCTGGCTGCTTGGTAGTTCGTGCCTGATGGAGGCTGAGGGGCAGGTGGGGACCGTGCCTGTCACCTGTGACACACCTGAGGAGGGAGCAGATGGGGTCCCTGCACAGCCACATTAATGCTCATGTGGGCTTACTGCTCACCTGGGCAGCACCAGGCAGGGCTCCTGCAGAGAGCAAGGAACTGTCCCCACGCCTCACCTTCACTCCAACATGTTGGGAATTCTGAAAGAGTCAAGTTACTGCCTGGGGTGTTTGCATCCCATTACAGCACTCGGTGTTAAAAGGGTTAATTCAACACTGAAAGTGGTTTCTATTTCCTTTTTTGCTTTAGGTCAAAATGAGTCTGGAGTTGCTGTCCACAATGGTAGAATATATTTAGTTGGTGGCTATTCGATTTGGACAAATGAGCCTTTGGCATGTATCCAGGTGAGTGATTTAGGTTTCTTTTAAAGTCTTTTCCAATAATTTTGCAAGTATAAGTTTTGCACAGTAGTTATTAAAAAATGAAAGTACATGTGAAGTAGAGAGATTAAGGATATTTCCTATGCAGCCACTGAACCTGCATAAACAGAGAGGAAATACAGAGAGATTAAAAGTGTTTTCAGATGAACCCATAGATGGAATTTCTCTGAGATATTCCAGTAAACCAGGGTTGAATTGTCTTTCCTTTGGCAAGGTTTGAATAAAATAATGTGTATATACTCATAGGTTACACAATCAAGTTCAAAATTAAACGGGTTGCAGAAATGAATGATGGGGCTAAGAATTTTTCAAGCCCATATTGGGATTTTTATTTTCTTTCCAAGCTGTGTTTCTGAAGGGCAGCCGAGTTAATGAGTTGTTCATTGACCAAGTGAAGCCAGCCGCCTGCCCTACTGCTTGCTGCTTTAAAGCTTCAGTGGAAGTTTTTTGATCCCTGCTCTAGGCAATAGGTTGTCCAGCAAACTCTTCTGCTCTCCCATCTTTTATAAAAGCAGCTCGCCTGCAGATCCATGGCTTTCAGGTATTTTGGTACAGCAATTAGGAATTCTTATGTTTCTGCATGTTTCTGAGTTAAGCAGTTCTGCATCACAGCCGCTGTTTTGTGACCAGCTGGGCAGTTAAAGACAGAAACTCTTGTTTATATCTCAATATCTGCACTTACACTGATAAACAACATTTTTATTAGCTTCCAAATTTTGGATTTTAGGATTCCACCTCCAAACTGTTCCATAAGACTAGAAGTTAGACTTAGCACAAGGAAGGAGTATATTAGGTTGCAAGCTGCTGGTCTTAATTGAACACTTAGTAGCATGAATTTGTAAAGAGTAAGATAATACAAGATAAACAGTTAAAAACATGTTCTGATCATTACTATAATTGTGTTTTAGCAAGTTGTTGGCTACCATACCAAAAACTTTATTGGAAAAGTCATTCAGGCTGGCTTGGATATAGCTGACATATAATGCTTAGATGGAGTAATAGCACAGTATAGAGGTAGCAGCTGTGCTCCATCAGTGGGCTTGTTTATAATCAACAGGTACTTTTCAATATTGCACCTGGGTTTAAATACGGCTTAGTGACAAGCAAAAATAATCCTGGGATCTTGCTTTCTTAAATGGACATTTGTCCACATCCCCAGACTGGCGGTGAACTGGCAGCCTGCCTGACACAGTCCCCACATAACAGGGAAAAGAAAATAACGAGTGATTTGGCAGAGCTGTGTGTGCTGTCCCTCCTCAGCTGTTGGCAGTGTGCCTGGCTTTAACCAGCAAAACTAGCCCTTTTATCTTCCAGCTGAGGAAAACTGAGGTTGCTTTCTCCTTTGGAAGAAAAAATTCCACTTTTTTCAAATACCTTTACTTACTTAAAGTCAGTAATTTATTTGGCATTCCTATCTTCCACAGAGCTCATGTGCCCCCTAAATACCTTGGAGCTGGCAAACAATTTGTGTTCTGTGCTAACAGGAGCCCTTCTGTGCAGAGTAACCCACTTGCACGGCTGCACATTCTCCTGCCAGGAAGCAGCATCCAATGTCATTGTTTGCTCCTGAGTGCCTGAGCCACTCAGGTTTGGGGTTGGGTGATGAGAACAGCAACCAGATCCATAAATAATCTAAAAATTATCTGAAACTACTTTCTGCTGGGATTAATAGTAAATACATGAGGTGGGTGCCAGCAAATTTGTTTAAACTTTCTTCTGATCCCAAAAATATTTTGTATTCTTTGCCATGCAGGTGCTGGATGTAAGCAAGGAGGGGAAGGAAGAGATATTCTATGGGCCTACACTCCCCTTCGCTTCCAATGGAATAGCAGCCTGCTTTCTTCCAGCTCCTTACTTCACGTGCCCCAACCTTCAGACTCTGCAAGTGCCTCACCACAGGATCGGCACAATGTGACACATTCCTTGCGCTTCACAGAATCAGACGTGGAGGGGGAAAATATCAAACCCTGTGTACAGAAGGGTTTCTCTGGGTCAGTGAGAAGAATCAATCCACTTGGGCTGCTGCTTTACCATCACACATTTGTCTTAAAGTCGGATCACGGCAGGCAGGAAGGCAGTTACAAAGCCTGTGTGCGGTTTCTCTCCTCGGCCTCAGATGTAGAAGCAGATCCATGAGAGCGCTGTGCATTTCTGCTGGTGACTATTTGCTGTGTGTCATCTCCATTTCCTTATGCAACTTTGTCAGGCATTGTGGATGCTCTCAGCTCTTCCTGGGCTGCTGCTCTTTGGAGTCTGCACATTCAGTTGTTCACCAGTGGCGCTTTCGAAGACAATAAAAAAGCTCTGTTTATGTTGACAAAGATGATATAATACTGTGCTAATTATGCAACTTACTCAATACCTTTGGCAAAAAGAATAACAAATGTGTTGACTTCCAATTCTGAACTCCATCGTTTACAGTTTCTCATTTAATAGTACTTCATTTGAAATTTAAATACTTCAAAAGAGATTAAAACAAAAATAAAAAACAAACAAGCCCTATAGGATAGAAGGAACAGATAAAAATTGTCTCAGCTGAAAGGCAAAGAAAATGAAGCCTCATGGTTAAACTCAAGTCTGAACTAAATGTGTTTGTCTGGGAATCTAAAGATTGTTTGGGATGTCATTTACCAAGGTCTACTACCAAATAAATGTTACCTTCTGTTATATGATCAATTCTTCCTGACAGCTGCAGTCTTTTAATGGTGGAGATCAGCCTCTTTACTGTATAATTAAAATGTGCCATTTACTTAATATTTTTAATATCCAGTTTGCAAGGGGTCACCACATTTACAATTATCAGTGAACAGTCTCATTTTGTCCAACATATGGTCCCACAAATCACTGGTCTCCAGAGGCTAAACAGGTGTAGAACAATGTCAATATTTATTTATTTATTCTTTCAGTTTATATAGTGTATCTCCATTCCACTCTCCAGGCATATGCCAGCTCACAGAAAATACTCTAACCTGCTATATTTTGGCTTTGCTTGGCTAGTGCAGCCCCTGTCTCTTATCTTTGTGTTTTATTTACATATTGAACAAAAATGTCAATGTTTGTAAATATTAACCAAGCATGTAATTAAATCTTTCTCTATTTCTGATTTATGGATACTCTGCACTTCTCTGCCTTACCTACTGATCAGTTCCCTGCCACTGTGCTGCCTGAGCAGACCTATCAAATTGCTGCTGATGCTCCTGCTAATGCCACATGTGGAATGTGCTGCAGCAGTAGCCCGTGTCTGCTGGACGGGAACAGGTTTGACTTTGTCCAGTGAGCAGCACTTTCTAATCAAAACTATCTTTTAAGGGTCTGATTACGGGGAGGTAACTTCATCATTTCTGTCTCCTGCTGGGCAGTGTACTGGTGGAACATCACTTTTCCTTTTCCATACTTATCAGGTTAGAATGTTTTATGGTTGGGTTTTTGGTTCGTTTTTTTTCTTTTTTTTTCTGAGCTTTCTCACTTTCATTGCCTCGAGCAGAGCTGCAGCTGCAGAGTCTTTGCCTGCCACACTGACTCGAGCTGCTAACACCATCTCCCCTCTGTGCACCAAGCATGCCTACATCTGGGCAGGACTTTTCTCTGTGCTGTGTGGGAACTGGATAGGCTGTGCACCAAGACATTTTATAATTTCTTGTTTTAATTTGTCTGATCTCCTGGAAATCTGCAAGCAACAGACAGGTCTCTGAACAGTCCATTTACAGAAATTGTTTTCCAGAATTGTTTTCCTTGGGCTGCAGGGCCAAAGCCAGGCAAGTATTCAAACTTTGACTTAGGTATGGTTTTCAGGGACACAAAGGGAGCACGTCTCATTTTCAAGAGGAGGGTGCTAAAATAATCAAAATATGTGCAGGGGCTTTGAGTCTCATCCCGGAGGTACAACACCAGGTGAGTGAGCCACTTTTGTTTCAGGGGCAGAAGTGACAGGAATGTTTGTAAAGCCCAGGGCACTTCTGGACAATTGTGCGAAGTGTGTTTTCTATGTCTCAGCTTAATTTGGAGACTTTTATTCCTAGGTCTCATAGCTTACCACAGCTGTGGAATAATTTCTAAACTGCTGCTTCTGGAGAGCAAAGGGAGGGATTAGGATGGATCAAGATGACTGCTGAGCAGTGGCAGAAAATGACAGCAGTCGCCTGGGTTTGAGAAGCAGAGGGGGAGAGCTTCCTCATGCAAAGCAGCATGTGCTTCTTGGTTTGATGTCTGAAAGGCAACAAAGTTATTTATCATGTTTGTTCTGCCCTTTAGACACTTCTGCTGCTCTGGTTGTTGTCACCAATTGTCTGCACTGTGAATGGCAGTTTTAAACAGCTGTGCAATTGCTTTAGATTGGTTAGGGGTACCTCTGCCACAGAGCCTCAGGACAACACATATGCTCCTATTAGTGTCAGGATCCTGCTCTAGCTCTTAATCATCAGGCTCCACTGATTACAGAGGTCTTTCACAGCAACCTCTTTGTCTTTTATGTTTTTGTGTCACACTTTCCTATCTGGGTCTTTCTGCTTTTCTTGCAGGACCTACAGGACAGATGGAGGGTGCTTTGTTGCACCTGAAATCAGAAAATGCCTCATAGCCCTTGCCAGATGAGCCAAACACAGTTAATTATTGCCAGGTAAGAAAAGGGAACAGTGTGGATGCAACAGCAGACAGAGAGCACCCTGCTGTGGGTGAGTGGTCTCAACTGGAAGGAATGAGGATGGGAGAGCAAGGCTGGCTTCACCTGCCCCCTGCAGCTGTGCAAGACTCCTGCAAAGGCTGCCTGGTGAGCTGAAGTTTCTGAATCACCATGTCGTTACTCTGCCATCCTTCCATCAAAGGTCTCTGGCTTCTAAAACTGCCATGGTTGCTGTGTGTGACCTCCTGATCCACCTGTGATGTTCTAAATTTTGTACCACTTTGGGCAGACGTACAACTCTGAACCCAAACTTCATTCCTACCCAGCCTCCTGGTTTTGATAAGTACCTCTGACAGTTAAGCTCAGTTTCTCCACACAGCCTTAAAGCTGTCCAGAACAAGAATATAATTTCTGTGCTTTCTGGTTCTGTTGCTGGAATCTGATCATCACACTGTTAAGAGCAGATGCAAACATAAGTCATTTATCCAGCTGGGGGTGTGCATGGTAAGGGGAGACAAGGTGCAACCAGTGAGAACTCGCTACTCACTGCTTCAGGGAAAGAGGTGTTCTTACCAGTGAATAATGCAGCAGTCACTAATGGTCCCGTTTGGAATAGAGTGCAATTCTGTGTCCTGAACTCCTTAGATCTACACATTAAGGTTCTTTATCTCTGCAGCTAAGACTTGTGGGCCACAAGGTCCAGTAAGAGTTGTACTGAAGAGCTATTCTGTGATATTTTTAGTCCATAAAGAATAATATTCTATCCTTTATATAGCTTTAGTTAAAGTATATAAATATATACTTTACCTTTGAGTCCTAAAATGTGTTATCAGCTTTTAGCTATAATTAACCACAAGTGAATCATGTACTTTCTGCTTTTAATCCATAAAATGCCTGATTTTCACAGCAGCAGCACCAACAGCGTCTTCTGCCACTTTGGTGTCTCTTGAACATTTCACACCCAAGTGCTGACTAAAGAAATACTCACAGGTTATGAGTCAGTGTGCAGCAGTTCTGTACAGTAATGTTTTTGTAATCCTTCGACTTCTAGTTGTGGCTTATTATTTTCTTCTTAGTTTAGCAGCTTTTGAGCCAAAATCCTGACTCTCAGAAGAGCTGAAACTTCTGTAACTCTTTTTCATCTAAATTTTGCCTTCCCCAGTTACCCTCCCCCAAACCTGTACAGACATTTAGTACATCAGTTGCAGAATCGTGGAGAAACAGATAATTGAATATTCACACATGCAGAAACAACCCAGGCAGAATGTGGAACAATGTGGAAACAAGCGCGAAAAGAGGCGGCATCTGTTTATTGAAAATTAAAATGTAGAATAAATTAAGAGGGCAAGGTTAAAACACTTCATCTGCAGGCAGAGTTTGTAGGGGAGAAAGACTGCAGGAAGTTTAGCACACAGACTGTATATAAAGGACTTATGCAGTTGTATTTTTGCAAAATGAGGGGTTCCCCCCCCCAGCATACATTATAAAGGGATAAAGTGTGCACATAAAGAATGTTTTTCCAATAGAGATGATTATATATAGAGTTTCACAGTAATGCCAGAATTAAAATGCTTAAAATGTTAATGTTGCAATGCTTCAAGTACTGAAGAACAGAGTATTTTTAGCAATACCCTCAATTCATGTAAGCAAACACTGTGCTAATTTTTCCACCAGTGCCTATGCAGGTCATGCTGGGCTTTCTAAAACCAATAAAGAATTGAGCAAATTTGCATTTTTAATGTCTGTTTTGGTGTCATTCTGCAAGAAGAGTAGAGCCAAGATAGTGTTTGATGGACTGACAAATGCAGTGAATTAGGTTGTAATGTGGAATTACTCTGCTGGCATTTCCAAAGGCCTGTAAAGATACCATATCTACGAATAGAGGATCTGAACTTTTACTTTTTCTGTTGTTGTTCTGTACATATCTTTGCACTTTGCACATTAAGCTTGCAAAAGGTTTACCACTTTAAAGCTGCTCAAGTAGACAAAAGCCATATTCTAGTCATTCATCATAAAACAAGCTTAATTATGCTAGGACATATTGACACTGCATCAGATTTTTAATCTTCAACATAATTTTATAACCATTGCTAACAGATGGGCAGACTACACTGAATTTGAGTTTTAAGTAATAGTTAAAAATTCTAAAATATGATTAAACTGGAAATACCCATTGCATACATAATTTTCAAAAAGCTTCTGAAAGAAGGAAAACCAGAGTGCAGTAAAACCTCTTTTTTGTTTCCTGAGGGAACTATATTGCATTTAAGTGCAGAATTATCAAAGTTCCTTAGATGACAAGCAGATTATGCTATTGGCAGCTCCTCTTCTATTCAATTACAACAGATAAGCCAGGACCTTATTCTTTCCATAGGTCTAGACACTGCTCTATTCCAGCATAAAAGGTGTGACTTTTTCTATTTCAGAACCTCTTTTTTATTGAAACACATACCCCCACCTTTTTTTTTTTTTTTCCCCCCACTGGAAATGAAAGAGTAATTTAAAATAGCATGCTTCTGCTCTTCAATAACGAATGTAAAATTCTTGTGAAACAGAGGGACAGCTTTGTGGGACTAATGGAAGTCACATGTGAATTCTGAACAGGTTTGTTTTTTTCATGTTATCTTGTTAAGGTTACTAAAGGAAAGATAAGCCAGACTTCCCTCTGCCTGCCATTGTTCATCATGTGCTGGACATGTGTTTCATATCACAACAAAGATAATGGGTCAGAGGTGATTGGTATCCTGAATTCTGGAATAGGGGAAATACAAAGTTTAAATACTGTTTGTTTAGATATCAATTCTATACATTGCAAAAAAAGAAAGGGTGTTTAGTATATACACACACAGTCCTTTTATATCCTGGAACAGTCTTGTGGCCAAGGAGATCAATGTGGGAAATTCTGGCAAGGCTCACGATGGCTGTATTTCAGACAGGTCTCCCATCACCAGTATCAGCGTTTCCAAACAAAATGACACTCTGGTCACAGACTGGGCACTGGGCTTAGGGCAAGAAAAAGCATATGAAATGAAAAGTTTTGTTAAAACTTCACTGACAAATAGTGATTCTATAGTTATGAGTAATTAACTAAGATGTCTGCTAGTTTTGGCTGGGCTGGAATTCATGTTCTTCNAACTGACCAAAGGGACATTCAAGACCATGGAACATCATGCCCAGTACATAAAATGGGGAGAAGAAGGAAGAGACATTTGGAGTGATGGTGTTCATCTTCCCATGTTACGCTGTCCTGGAGATGGCTGAACACCCGCCTGCCCTGGGAAGCAGTGACTTCATTCCTTGTTTCGTGTTATTTGCATGCCATTCCTATTTATGACTTTTGCCTTCCCCATTAAACTGTCTCAGCCAAGGAGTTTCCTACCTTTTACCCTTTCAATTCTCTCCCCTATCCCACTTGTGGGGGAGCAGCTGTGTGGGGCTTGGCTGCTGGTTGGGGTTAAACCATCACAACATTCAAAATAACTGAATACCACCAACTTTTCATTATATAGATGGGCTTGAATGATGAAAATTCTCTGAATTAGGTACTCTAGCTACTATTTTTTTTCAGGATCTTTTTACCTTCAGTTGCGGAATTTACAGATGCAGGAAATGACAGTCCGTGCAAGCAGTGTTATTTTTAAACAATGTACTGGGAGACACCCTTGCCATCCTCTAAGTAAAATGCTGCCCTAGTACTACAAACATGCAGGCCAGAGAGCCTATAAAAGCTGAAACCAGGCTGTCAGCTTTACGGTGATGATGCTTCAGACCAAAAGTGCAGCAGCACAAACCTGTCTGGAGTGGTGTGACCTGTTAGCACAGTCACGCTCACCTGCAGTGTGGCTTGTACCTCAGACCAATGCAGTCTCTAACACTGTCATGCACCCAACACTGCTTTGCCTTCCAGACTTTGCTAACACCAAATGTTTCTGTGAGACAAGAGGCCCATGGTGAGCTCTGCCTTCTGCAGCAGCCTGTGGGGGCAGGCACCACCTGAGGAAGGGATGACAAGAGCACCCAGGACACAGAAGCCTAAATGAGTTGGGGAAGAGCAGAATTGCAGAGATGCCCACGATGTCCACCTGTCCAAATGCCAGTAGTAAGATGGGTTGTTCTTGACAGGTAGTATTTGAATATCTAAGCAAATACATCAACAACACCTGTAAATCAGAGAATGGCTTGGGTTGGAAGGGTCCTTTAAAGGTCACATAGTCCAACGCGCCTACAATGAGTAGCAATCTTCAACTCATTGAGGTTGCCTACCATCTCTCTAAGCAATCTGTCCCAGTGTTTCACCAGTTTTACAATAAAAAAAAAATCTTTCATAAATTTAGTCTGAATCTACCCTCTTTTACTTTTAAACCAAACTATTCAATGTAAAATAAGATAGGAGGGTTTAATTTAAACAATGTTTATTGCCTTGAGCAGTTTATTGCCTTTATACAGACAGCATCTAATAAAACATAATACATAATTTTTAACTTTTAGTTTTTTCCTATATTTTAGTTAAAATCGGTATTTTTCCTCCTAACTGGTTTTGGACTGCTGTTTTGGTGTATGGTTGGTAGGTCAACACAAACCAGCACTCTGCAAGTCTTCTTCTTGTTAATATTATTGGAACTATCAGTCACATGTGCAAATGTCCATACCAAATAAACAGACCAAATCAGATCACCCATTTGGCAGCAGTTGATGACTATGATGCAAAATGCCTTATTTCTCTTTGCACTAACTTTGTGACAAAGAAGAATGATAATCTCCAAACTGTTTAAATTAGTTTCTCATGTGCCAGGAGCTGCTATACATTTACATAAAGTCCTGTTGCTTTTTCAGAAACTTCCAACCACTACAGATAGTATTAAATATGTCTTTAATAACCTACTAAACACATCATTAAGTGCTTTGTTGTAGTACCTGTTCTATCCTTTAAAATCACAGTTTTTACTTTTAGGAAGTAATACCACAGTTAGACTTCTGTTCTGGGACCTACTACGTGTCAGATTCAAAATTTGAAGGCATCTCAATTTCTCTTGGAGAGGTGTTTTTTATTTTTTAAAAAAAGCTTTTCAGAAGCAGAATCCTCCTGGGATGAATAAAACTCCTAGGTATATAAGCTTGTGAGAAGCTACAATGCAAGTTCAATAAGTCACTTTCATAATGAAAAGAACCTCCATGTTCTGCACAATTAAGTAGCCTAAAGAGGCTTTTAGTTACTGCATTATCTGAAGTACCGATAGCCGATTTAGGCAAGAAGATTATCTAGTTCAACTTGATAAGATTACTCTAACGAAAGGAAAGCTGCTCTGAACAAGATTTCAGGGATTTTTTGTGGAGCTATTAGACATAAAAATAATTTTTCCTTCCCGTTAGCATTTTAAAATTAAAATGTGAATAACTTTAAAAGTAAGAGCCTGCTCACCGATGTTGCCATTAATGGCAAACCCACTCCAAAGTCCAGCAAGTAATTTCAGAAATTTTCAGAAAGCATCAAATTATTGAGTGAAATGAAAAGTGTGGATAACCAAAGCCATTAATGAAAGTTTCCTGAGCACTTTAGAAAAAAAAACAACTGTAGAAAAAGTTACAGAGCTAGACCCACCCTGGAAAGTCTGGTAACACAGCAATTTCTTTGAAAGATCCAACTTTCCCAGCAAACAGAAATAATTACTAGCCGATCATCAAATGATGAGTATTTTAATACTCTTCTTTTTCCCTCCCACTTTTCACACCTAGTCTAAGTGGATAACTAATAATGTCATGACTATTTAAAAGACTATTGGGACCCCTGGAAATGATAGGTCAATTTTATGAACATAGCATTGAAAAGGAAGGGAACAGGAAATCTGAACCTGCCTTTTCTTATATCACCCACAAAGAAAACAGAGAGGTTTTACAATGGAATATGAAATACTGAAATGTTTTAATACAGGTGGAAGTTAAAGACAGCTATATACATTCTGTGCAACATAAACATTTTAAAAAATGCTCTCAACACAAGCTTTATCACACTGGCACAACTCCTGGTGAATGCACTGCATTCAACAAGCTGAGTACTAGAGAGCACATGTTTTTCCCATTCTACTAAAATAATAAATTAGAAATTACAAAATCATGGTTTTCTTAAGAACAGACTGAATAAGATTTTCAAAAGTACACTATTAAGAGGGTCTCATTCATGTGAACAAAGTTGTGAAATGCTTTGAAATCCTGTCTTGTATGTTGTAATGCAGGCTCTGTTCATATAGATACTTGAGTATGTAATAAATTAGCTTTCAACCTTTCTTTTGCTATCATCAAGATAACCAATCTTCACATGCATCACAATAATAAAATACAACAGCTTTTTTTTTTTTTAATTAATACATAAATTGGGGGAAAAAACCAACCACAAAAATTGATGCATGTATTTCCATTGTAAAGATAAAGAATTTGTTTAGTGTGTCGTAGTCTGTAGTTTTAGGTACCAACAATGCCAACATCCAAGAGGAAAGGATTAATCACCAGCACACTACTGATCTGTCTCATTTTCCAGTTTTTGTATCTCATTTTGTCCAGCCTCTGCAAGGTGAGATAAGAGTCTCTTATAGGCTTCTCTGTTGGGGTGAAAAAAAACCAAAACATGTAACATGTTACTTTAACAATCTTGCACATTCTAGCAGTAAAAGTGTGTAATTACCAAACACATTGTTTAGATATAAGGATATTAAAACATGGTAACTTCCCCCCACCTATTCAACTGCTTTGTTTGCTGTGAGTCTTTAGCATGGCCAGATGAGAGGAAGAATAAGGACTGCACTGTTTATGGCTAGAAGTGTAGTGGAGCTGCTTCGAAGCCCACTTGTTTAGTAAAGTGCTGTGAAATACAAGCTCCTTATTTAAAAAGATGGAGTTTCCAAGGCCCAGATGATATTAGGATTCAGACTTGATGATGTTTGCTCTCTCATTTCTGCCTAAGCAGTCCCTATGGCTCTCAGCACAGTGATGTGTGCCCCTCATACTTGGGTGCAGCCCAGCACTGACCCAGATTTAGATCACCATCCTCAACCAAGGACATTGACTGTTTTAAAATAAACCTGGAATTCAGAAGGGAACTGTCACTCAAGTGGATTTTCCAGAAGAGTGCATATGTGTTGATGAGACTTTTCACCTTAAGTTCATTCTAATACTCTCCAACCCAGACAATGTAATTATTGTTAAAGTACTGCCTCTGACATTTAGGTCTTTTCTAATTATCTATTTTTGTCATGAAGTATTAACTTGAACAAACAAAACTGCAGTTTTCATACTACTTCCTTGCAATAACAACATTGGACATCACCACTTTAAGCATTTAATGCAACTTCTGAACCTTACTTCTTCTATAGATATGGATTTGCACTTTAATGTCTATAGTAATTACACTGAATATGTTAATATCATGTTATTTAGAGTCTGAGACTGAAGAGAAAATCAGGTGTTCTTGAAGAGAGAAAATTAGTGTTCTTACAATAAAATGCTCATAGATCACCTCAGGCTGCTGGGTAATGGAGCACATTCTAAATACAAATTACTAAGAGAAAACATTGACAACACATTAGATAATATATATGGTTTAAGTGATGAGGATAAAATGTAGCTCTTCAGTAATCTCCAAGCATGTATTTCAGGAAGCTCAACCAACCTGCATGCTTTCAGTATTTTGTAGATAATGGGATGAATGTTACCATATTAACAGTATTTAACAAAGAAAAACAAGAATTTTAGCTATGAAACATTATCAAAGGATGAAAAGCAGATCATATGGAAATCCTGCATACAACAGCACATCAGGCTGACCCTGGCAAATTCTCTTAAATAAAACAAATCAGTTGTTGGTAGTGGATAGTAGTGGATAGTTGATAGTAGTGGTAGTGGATAGTAAAAAGTGAATAATACAAATTAATTAAATACATTTTTCATTAAATGGAAGATGAATACGCTGTGATTACCCTTCAGTGTCTCACAAGTTATTCTTGTACAAATCTGTCTTTTGGACTTTTTATAGCCCAGGCCCTGGTGACACACACCTCCAAACTTCCCCAGTGCGAGGCATGAGTGGATCCTCCCCTTGGAGTGGTCCCAGGATGTGCAGTAATGCAAACACTGGGGCCAGTTCCTCACTCAGACCACAGGAGAGTCATGGGCAGTCTTCCAGTGAGCAGCATTAACAGGAGGCGCCCTTTTGGGTCACGTGCCACACTCCAGAGCTTCCTGGAGTTTTGTAATGGTACTTGCATAGATGCTGAAAGGTCAGTGCCTCATTTGCACCCAGAGACCACCATCCCAGCAGAGCTGCTCCTCTCCTGTGCCATTTTCTACTAAATACCAGATGGATTCATGTGTCAAATATTTGCTCTAAGTTCTTGAGGGACAAATGGAGGGAGCGTGAGCCTGCTGTGCCTATCGGAGCCAGCCTTTCCTGGACACCCACAACTCTTCGAAGTTTAGATTATGAGAGCTCTTGATATTAAGTTGGTGATATTTATTTTCCAAGCATCTCAGACCATACCTGATTATACTATAATTTCACATATGACCCATAAAGTCCTCTAAAACAGGGACTAACAGAAAAATTCTTAGGGTAAGAAATTCTTAATTCTGTTTTGCAACGTAAGGTGTAGAGACAACCTGGCTTCATATTAACTTTACTATGGTCTGTGGATCCTGGTATCAAAAGATCTCTGGAACTATTTAGCAATATAGGTGGCTTAAAACCATGAAAAGCTTGAGTTAAGGGAGATTTCTGGCTGAAAACACTTAAAAATCACTCACTTTTGAGTGTCTGTGCTGCTGTCTTAACACTGCTTTCTTTCAACAGGATAAACCTCTACTATTCATTGTGAAAAAAGAATATCAAATGAAAATCAAACCTCTGTGCAGCATTTCTTCCAAGGCCTTGTTTGCGCTCAGAATCCTTCAGAGACTGCGTGATTGTGGGAATCAGGCTGGTAACTAAAGTCTGATCCAAGACTGCCACTGTTTCCAGAATGCTGAAAACCCGGTGATCATAGACAGCAATGTAGTCCTGGATAAACTGCCTGAGGGGGATACAGGGGTATTTAATGCAGGGTCAAAACTAGATGCAGAGAACATGCCAACAAAAACTGAAGAGTCTAATCAGAAGAAGTAATCTGGCTGTATAGCAATTTTCATATTGTTACACTGGAATACTCTGCCTGGAATACTTTCTCTAAACAAAGCCATCATTTTGAAGCCTAATGCTGAAAATTTCACACATTTATTTTCAGTTAATTTGGCAGATTTTGCAGCTGTTTCACCGGGACTGTCTCATTCCAGAGCACTTTACTTCATAATATGTGTGAATGCAAAACTAAATCATATATTTCTTATTTAATAAATAATAAATTAATAAAAAGACTAACAAAAGAAGTTTTAGATTCAAATTTGCAGAAACAATGTTGGCATTTCTTATGAAGCTCCTCTGGATCTTAGGCAGACCATTGGATGGAAGCACATCCCTTTGCTGTCCTGACGATCTGAGGCCTTTAAAAGCTCACAGATTACATTCAAATCAAAATTAGCACCCTAGGAATGACACATCCCATGAAAGTGATGTATCACATAAAGACTGGCATTCTCACAAACATCCATTCTTTTTTAATGAGTCTCTCTCAAGGCTTTCACCTAGACCTAGCCCAACAGAGCAGCAGTGCTTAAGGGTTGCAGAATGTCTTTGAGTGCCAAGTCATGCAGCTCTTCTACTGTATCCATATGAGATACAGGATTCATTTTGCAGAGCTATGAAATAAGGATAATTTACATTATAGTAATCTATTATTGTCACAGAATCAAATAAAAAAAGCTAAGCTTGTTATATGAAGATTAGCTGCACTTCAAATTAGGCACACACATCTTTCACAGCACCAGCAGCATTCCTGAGGAGTTTTTCCCATCATGGAAGCAACACACCTCCCTTAATATATGGCTCTCAAAACAGTACCTCATCCATGAGGAAGCAGGTATGTCTGTCACTTCTGTTTTTCTGCTCTGGCTTTTTGGCAAAACTGTGTTCAAATCCAGTGCCAAAAGTACCATTACTAAAATACTACAAATAAGCAACAATGCAGCATGTTAGGATAATTAGTTATTTTAAGAAAACATGTTTGCTGTCAATTGGCTTGCAGCAGCTTTGCTGCCAGTTGGCATATTTTCTGGTTACCTAAATACAGAAGTCAGCTGGGTGGCATGTTCTCCTCCTGACCTTGCTTGGCAGCCTTCTACCATGTACTGTACAATGTCTGTAGATATTTTTTTAACTGCAAAAGAAAAATCACAAGATTCACACAGAGCTCTTGAACTGACCATCTGGAGAATGTCTTTCATGAAGACAAAGATTTTTACATGAGAAAAAAAAACAGTTTAATCTTTCTTTGATGCAAGTG
Organism: Aegithalos caudatus; assembly: GCA_013389925.1. Taxonomy (NCBI): domain Eukaryota; kingdom Metazoa; phylum Chordata; class Aves; order Passeriformes; family Aegithalidae; genus Aegithalos; species Aegithalos caudatus. The sequence goes on along the minus strand of WEIU01017017.1, from coordinate 62,016 downwards.
AAATGATTGTGAGAGCATTGAGATTGGCTATAAAGAACAGAATGAGTCCCGCAAAAGTCTTATTTTCACCACCATTATCCCTTAAAAAGATTTTTAAATACACTACAGGCTTTTAAGTTAAGGCTAAGAGATATACATTTAGAGAAAACACAGGTTTTATTTAAATGTAAGTTCTGTCTATATTCTTTAAGCATTCCTATTTGATCCAAAAGAAAGGTAGTCACAGCATTATATCCTGCTCAAAGCTATGTGGATCTACTCCATACTTTCAATGGTGGAGAATTGTTCTGAAATGCACCCTTAACTCTTTTTTTAATGGAAAAAATACCCAAAAAACCCAACAACCTCCCCCACTATTTTCTCAATAATTGTTTCCAAATAAATACTCAAGTTGCAAGATACAGCTCTTCCTTTATAAAGGTGGAACTGGGCTGCTAGGATTTTCTAGAAGGGTAGAGACAGGGTGGTAGAGCCCTGTCCAGGCAGGCAGGGACCTGGTGGCTACAGCAGCACAGGACTTCCAGCTCATTCCCCGGCACATTGCAATGTGGATACTCAGCTTTTAGCAGATATGCCTGTGATGGCAAAAGGGGGAAGAAAATTGGTGACGACTGAGCCAATTTCCTAAGCACATCTTGTCCTTGAAACTATTATAGACCAGAATCAAACAGTACTTTATTAGAGAAAATTCCCAGGAGAAGTCAGAGGTGAATCCAAATTTTGCTTAATGCCTCTCTACAGCAAGAAATGGAAATTTTGAGCTCAGGTACATTCATTATACAATGGTGGGGTGAAATGAGTGCTTCATTCTTTAAGTAGCTAAAAATAAAGATGTTCTTGCTACAAAACCAACCATGCTAAAAGAAAGAAGACTCAAAGATACCTTCAGGGAGCAACATGCTACTTTTAATCCATTTATAATGCCTCTATGGGGAGAACATACACTAGTCGTATTTAGTCTCAAAACTTTATGTGGAAGCAAAGTTCCACAATTGCTAATGGTGGAGATTATATGGGAAGGATGGGGAAAAAGGACATACCTTCGGATTCCTGAGAAGCTGATTAGTTCATTAGAGTAAAATGAGGCAGGACTTCTCTGCCTGAGAGACAGAAGTCCCAGACCAGTTAATGAAAAAAAAAGCCTCACCTAGTTTAGCTGGCCAGATTGTTTTATTCACCTCATCTGAAAGTCTTAAATACTGGTATGAAAGATGCATAGCAGTGCAGAAATCTTTCAGGTGTGGAGAGATGTACTTAAAGCACACAAACAGCTCACCTTGCAGCTCATTAACCAGTAGCAAGCATTTCAACACGGCTGGGAGAACCAAGTCGATGTCACACAGTTCAGTGCTCTGGGTTCTCTGAAGTACTTCAAGAATGAAAGCAAGAACGGAGGCCAAGCGAGGAGGTGGAGCATGACCTTTGAACTGCAGGTAGTTTTCCCTGGGAAAACAAAGAAAGCCAGAACAAAGTCTATGATTTGTGTTTTGTTCACATGCAATACAAGCACCATATACTTTAAAATAACTGTGATATTTCAGCAAGAGGCCTATTACATAGATTTCTATCTTTATCTGGGCTCAAATAATGGCTTCTATTTGTCTTAGTCATAGCAATGACTCCCAATTTGTCAGAGGACAGTGATATCTTCTGACTCTTCTGTTCAGAGAGGAGTGAGAAATAAGAGCCATCATAAGTACAGTTAAAAACCCAAGTGTGACGATTAAAAGCTAAATATAAACATAGCTTCACAATATAACTGAATACATGAAAGAATCAAGATTCTAAAATCCTATACAGCTGTTAGAACAATAATACAGCTGTTATTAATATTTAGCTTTATGTGCTTTTGCAAACTCACAATCATACTTGTGGTAACAGCTCTGCTGTTATACTGGTACTGTTATTTGATTTTTGTCAACAGTATGTTGTAGCAGGACAGCCAATGACTGATTTTGTTCTATCAGAATTAACACAAACATCTCCAATATAAAATCTGGCACAAGGATAAAAGGTGACCTGTCAATCTGCAACAAGAGCAAATTTTATCATCACACACGAAGTGTTCCAATTTTAACACGTTGATTTGTTCATTTTCCGTAAAAGAATACCAGAATATGAACTACTGTTGGTTTGGCACCACAAATTAATGGAATCTGAAGACAGTAAGTTTCACAGGTGAAACAGAACACAGCATTTATTTCATCAGTCAGCAAGAGGACTCCCAGGACCTTCGAAAAAACCTTTTAAGATATTTAATATTAGGTACTATTACCTACTCAAACAAGGCACATATGTTGACTGAGCAATGCATCAATTAAAAACCAGCATTCTTATTAAAAACTCAGTAAAGGGTGTTTCTACAACTTTCAAATGAAACATGACTTTCAAAGCTCTGTGTACTCCATTGCATTGCTTCAGAGCACTGGTGTGACTTGGCAAATGAAAGCCATGACACCCACAGTTCTTCTATCATGTGGTCTGTCTTACTTCAATATTAGCAACTCCAAAATCTTCTGTCTCATTAATTACTCTGAAAATTTCCCACTTTTTTTTTTTTGTGTGTTCTTCCACTACAACAGATATCTTTGACTCAGACAATACAATCCTGATGGTGTGGTTCCCTTTCCTCTCTGCAGCAGCATTTTCTCTTAGCAATACATTCACTGCTTTCATATGGCAACGTGGCAAGCAAACTGCACCTATTTGTGCACAGGCCCTGTGACTGCCTCATGACCACCCAGCAGTTTGCAAACCAGAGTGCTGCTCAGTTCTAACATATTCTTCCCAGATCGCTAAAGAATATTTCACATCTTAAAAATCACCAAGTGCCCTTACACCTTCAGAACTTTCCACTCTCAATCCCCATGTTCATACGTGCATGCACACATTCAAAAATAACTTTATAAGATGACAAAGTTTGGGTATCCAAAAACATGTCAGAACTAAGATTGTGAAATCTTAATTCACTCCCTTAATATGTGATAATACTGGCTTTGCTTACAGGATTGCCAATCATATTTACCCAAGATCAGTACTGACATTCTTTTTCTGATCAACATGTACCCACTCTTTAATAAATAAAGATCCAATTACTGTGGATATATGCCTGTATTTGAGGGGGTTTAAATCCTTTTCCCACAGGGACAAAAAGTACAGATTATTCACTATTCTGCAGTACATAAAACCAAGTGCCAGCCTCTCAGCAGCAGGAACAGATTTGTAGCTGCTTTTAACATCATGCAAGTGGTGACAGCGCAGTGAACAAATACTGACTCCCTGCCTGTCTTCCTCTTCCCACACCCATGGTTTTCCATGTCCCCAGGGCAGCTGGCACACCTTTGTACGCCTTGACATTTAGAGAGCACCAAGGAAACATGCACAGGTAACTGCGCCAGCTGTAAGCACTACAATTCTGTGCCCCTAAATAAGCCTGAGACACAGATGATGATACTTACTGGTGCATAATTTTTCTAGAAAATTACTTGCTTTTCATGTGACCTCCTGCAATATTTTTTGTTGTGGCCTAGGACCTTTATCCTTAATTACTCTCTCACAAGTCTTTCCAATTTTACTCTCCTGATGTATAAACACTGTCCTTCCTTTGCTCCCTGCCCAGCAGCTCCCAGGCTCTTCCAAGAGCTCCACTATCAGCTGAGAGGAAACCAAAGGCCTGAGCTCATGAGCTATTTGTGAAATCTGAATCTGAAACCTGACTAAGAATTTTATACTCCACTGGTCCTTACCTTACAACATGGAAAGTTGTCTTCCGGAGACGGAGCAGCTGGGGGGCTGTGATGGAGCTGCCTAAAGCAGTGAGCAGAGGATGCTGTCCAGTGCCAGCCACAGCCGGGGAGGAAGGGAGAAATCGTCCAAAATAATGTCGAATGATGCTCCCAAGGAGCTGATTTAAATAGGCACCCTGTGTTTGGGACTGACAACATATGAAGGACAGGCCCTGTAGAAGAAAATTTTATGAAGAGAGGAATTGAATAAATTTTTACCAATACTGTTGAATTAAGTCTTTAACAACTGTAGGCTAAACACTCACTACATCCTGTATAAACTGCTGCACACAGAGTAACTATGCCTGACAAATAAGCATCACTGATTTGCTTATACTCCTCTGATCCTTACCTTGCAGATATGATGATCTGCAAATGAAGAGGCAGGGAAGGCTTGCAAAGGAGAGAAAAATCTTTCACTAGACTAATATATTAGAAGAAAAGCTTTGGGACATGCAAGCTCTCCTTCAAAATCAAAATAAAACCATGGCATTTCAGACCTGAGAAAGCTGCTGTCCCCAAAAGCTTCTAATTTCTGTTTTCAATCCTGTACATGGTTTAACAAGGTATGTTAAGTCAGGTAAGATTTAGGAAGGGACAGAAAGAATAAATACCTCATCTGCTTGTAAAGGACCATGGGAATTTTTGTATAAGTGATATAGCAGAAAAATGAGCACTTAGAATTGAGCTCCAACAAGAAAAGATTTGCTTATAGTATGAAGAAATTAGGGTAAATTAGGCACCATTTATAAGGGATTTAGAGGAGGTTTTAAACTCTGCTTAAGATAAGGCTAAAACTGCTGTGATTTATCCAATATAAGCTGTATTGATCCAAAGAAAAATCTATAATGAAAGTACTTGCCCAGAAAGTGCTTATCTGAATTCTACCTGTAATTATAGAACATATATATGGTCCATCCCTGAAAGAGTAGTATTCTTACTGGAATGGGTTCCCGTAAGAGAAAGTTAAGATTTGTTTCCTTCCCTCTTCTCTGATTACTGAGAGGAAGAAGAAAAAATCAGTCAGAAAAAAATAAAAAAGGTCCCGTGATCTCCTGTCTCAAGGGTCACAGTCAGTAGCACAAGCAGAAGCCTCTTGAGAACTCAGTTTTCACAACAGCTTTGTCCAACAAGAATAATGGTGTAAAACAAGGTCAAGCACAGAGTTCCCTAGACAGCAATTTCAACAGTACTTCAAGTTTCCATTAGCATTGCAATCCAGCCTCCAGTTTTGGTAGGAGTATCTGTCTGAATATTTATGGTTGCTGAGGTAAACTAATGCCCCTAATATAAGAATGAAGAGATCAAGTCAAGCTGCTTTTGTTCCCCAGCGATGGAAAAAGTAGAAGTCCCTCCCCAAAAACATTTTCATCTATACCTGTCTGTGTCAACGTGACAGAACATTCCGGAAAAAAAAAAGAAAAAAAATAAATAAAAGCAGGCTCAGGCATTAGCTGAGGGTCTTGAAATGGGGAGTTCCCACTTTTGGTTCCACACTAAACAAATACAGGAAATGTGAGATTTCAAGAAATGAAGTGCTTGAAGACTTGCTGTTGGTGGCTCTCCTGAATGCAGGTTTGGGTTAAGGGTCTCACTACACGTACTTCTAGGATTCCCTGATAATTCTGGCAAGTCTCAATGATAAAAAACACACTTTCTGAACTGAGGCTTTGAGCAGAACTTCAGATTTTCTTCTCCTTTTGAGAGTAAATTATTTTAGGGTAAATTATTGTTAGAAAAAAGCAGCTGATGCTGTATCAGAATTCTTAAAAAAAGAAGTCTGCTACTTCTTGGCAAGTAGCAGACTCAGAGAGACTGTTAGAGATGACAGACTATTTAGTGTGTAAACTTAAGTGATTGATGTTTTCAGTAAGATATTGCAGCAGGCATAAAGAAGAGTTGCCTGTGTTTTCTGTAGTAAAGTTCATACAAAAAGACAGAATTCCATAACTCAAATATCAGAACTAGCACTCTTTAGACTCTAGACTGTTTTAACAATAGAAGAACCCAAACATCTATGACAAAGTATACTAATTTATCTGATAAAAGGGACACAAAGAACATCACAACCTTACAGAGGATACCTGCAGGAATACATGAGGAATGAAGCATCTCCAAAGAACTAACAATGACAGTTGCTAAAATGAGACAGTTCTTCAAACTGAGGATCAATAAATGATACACAGTATCAAGAGAAGAAGACATCTGTTATTAACTATTAAGGGCTACTGTTTTTAGGAATGATCCTAGAGTTATTAAATAGCTACAATAAAAAGAAAAGAATATTAGAATTTAGGTATCTGAAGGAATGCTGACTAATTTTTGCAAGTCTAATAATTCCATTTGAAAGTGAACCAACAAACCTAGCCTGATCCTTTGTAAGAGCATTTTCAATTTTTGGGTTGAAATAAACTGATTCGGAAACTGTCTCCCAAAAAATTAGAAAAGAACTTGGATTCCTCTCTTGGATAAAAAAGCCTACTGACTTCAGGTCAGCACTGTGTTCTTTATTTTGGACTTCTCCTTACAAAGTGCAGAGAACAACAGACCTGCACAAGGTCTGACAACACCACATCCTAAGTGGCACAAGGCATAAATTACCAACACTGCACAGTAGCTGCAAATCTCCAGCTACAATGGCAAAACATCCTAGGCGGTGTTGGCCAAGGATGTGATTGCAAGGTAATCACACAGAAATTTCTTCTTTTAAGAATTTAAGCAATTAAGAGAGATGAAGGAAGCTACCATTAAAATGAGAGAAAAAAGAAACACACATGCAACTGGACTGCAGTTCTGGACAAGAGATTTGAAATTAATCATATCAGACTCCCAGGACAATCTCTGCAAAGCAGGTGGACTTTAAAAGGTTCTTAGAGTTGCTTTATTTTCCTAAACAATGTTCTTAAGCCACCTTCTGAAGTTAAGATTAAAAAAAAGAACATTTTAAGGGGAGCAGAGAAGCATGATATCACTTGCTCTTCATTTTAGCAGAAAGGCAACTGATTCCTGTGTGTGTTCACTGCAGGAACCTTTTGTGGCCAGAGCTGCCTCTTCTGATTTATCTGTATATCTGTAAATCACCTGTGGAGAGCAAAGAACCGATTAGTGTGGATTACTGGAACTATTCACTGCAGAAATGCCATGCTACCTAATGATGACTTACACTGTAAGTCCTGCTGTTGGAATAAATCTGCTGTCCACCAATTAATGTTGTACAATTCCTATTAAATACCTATTATAATTCGCAAAATGTATTAATTAGCTTGCTCAAATATCGGACCACAGATGTGGCTCATGGGAGGGCTTTTAAGGTCTGATCTCTTACAAATGCTGAGCCTGCACAGGGCCATTAAAATCACTGGGAAGTGTATGTGCCAAGCACTACTCAGAATGAAGCTCTTTTGCCATTCTCAGTATTTAGATAGAAATCAACAAATCTTCTGTATTTGGACAGGATTAGTACTGATAAATCAAGCAGGATATCCTACCTTCCCTATCATTATGTATGCAGTGCTTATTCCATGCACCCACACTGTATTCTGCAAGATATATTTAAACTAATATTTCTTTTCCAAAACAAGTTTCTTACACTGCTTCAGCTCTTTCCCATATTACTAGCAAATGTGTATTAAAACTCCTCTAACTCATTCTCCAAGTAATCCATCAAGAATAATATTGGTCTGAAACACCCTATGGTAGATTTTAGCAATCCACATAAATCAACTCAACTTCTTTTTGCAGTAGAAAAATACCTACAGTTAAATTTTAACATAGCTCACTATCTCAATTAGGAACAGTCCCATACAATTGTAAAATGGCTGTTCTTTCACATTCTTTGTGCTTTACTTTCCAAAGTCAATCATTCTAAAAATTCTGAGGGCAATTTTTATATTATATCTCAATAAAAATCTTTCCTAGGTCATCAAATATTATCAAAACCGATATGCAGTGAAAGAAATAGTAGCCAGACAGTAACCCTTTAGGCAAGATTAAAAAACCCCCAAAATTACGTTAAGAGTTTCTAGAGCTAAGCTATTTTGACAAGTCAGAATCAGTGACTGAGTTTGAAAAAAATTTCTTGATAAGCTCCCTGTATGGTAGAGACCAGACCAGCTGCCCAAACACGGTCAAAAGGCAGGAGTACAGCACAAAGTTCTATATAAGCACAAACATACCAAGTAAACACAGTCAGTCTGAACTGAGGAGAGAGAAATGCAACATCCAGTCTTAATTAGTGCCTTTGACAATTATGTGTGCTTGTGTAAAATTAAACAAATAAATGTGTAGGTTTGGGGTGGTGAAGGATGATGAGATACAGGCATTGGTTCTGATGAATTGTGCAGTAATGAACTACATTGTGTGGAGAGAAGGAGCTTCATCTGTTGTCCTAAAAGATGAAAATATTCAGGAATTCTATAGGATTTCATAAAATTGCTGCCTCAGTGGACATGTAAAACAAACTGCTATTAGGACGTACTTCAAACCCCTTCAAAACCCACAAATAGGATCAAGTAAACCACATTAAGAGTAGCTGTTAAAAACTCTGGAAAGAGGGAAGCTTATTCAGGTCACTGCTAGCAAAACTAAAATGTTTTCTGAGATCTGATGTAGTTGTTTTGAGCAAAGCAGGAGAAGCCCACATTGTAGGAACTGAAGAAGAAGAAAAAAGATGGAGCCTGGAACTTTTCAGAACACTAAAGAAAATAAAATTTAAAAAAGGAAAGGCTGATGAATATAGAAATTCCATTCACAGGCTTTTATACTTTGACTGTGAATAAAGAACTCACACGTATAAGAAGAATCTTTGTATGGTCTCCCAATTCCTGTTTCTTTATTTTCATGTAACTGCCAAAGGATTAAGTTGTAAGCTGGAGTATTGACAGGGACAGATCTACAGAACGTTGTTCATCCAACATCAGGGTGAATTAAGGTTCCTGCACTAAAATACCAACGCTCTACCTCCACAAATGAGCACGAGGCACAGGGCAGCTACCCAAGAGAGGCCTCATCACACATTTCACCTGCAGTTTAGGTTAGTCAAGGTGAAGTAATTCCCAAAGAATTCTGTTTCTCCATCTTCCCTCCCACATACACTGTTTTATCAAGTTTCTGATATGCCCATTTGGGTTTTTGGGTTTTGTTTGTTTTGTGAGACTAGTTACTATTTGATTCAAGTCAAAACTTGCTGTTTACAGAATCATTAGAGCAAATTAAATGGGAATGCATATGGTGGTGAAAGGGAATGAGTACAGCCTTAAGCCAACTGTGAAACAATAACCTGAGATGCCAGAGAGTGCCTAGAATCCATTCAATCTTAAATTTTCTCAGAAGAGGATTTTTTTGTTGTTGTTTTTAAACTGATCTTGAAATATTTTTGTTTAGAGTTGATTCTAAATCAGAATTTTTCCACTTTTACACATAAAAGAGAAGGAAGAATTTTTGAATAAATGAAGCATTTAAACACTTAAAATATTGGAACCTTGTAAATACAAATTATTAATAAAATACAAAAGTCTCATGTTGAAACAGGAAAAATAAGTCACAAATTCTCCTCTTTTCTCCATGCAAGTGTTTATCAAATTAAAGAATTACTTGTTTTCTAGAAGCGGTGTTTGCCTAAAATAAAATATTTGATTAAAGAAGATCATCTAGCATAGCTGGAAAGCACATGGACAATAAGCAGACTGATAAAGCGTACAAAAGTGAGGTCTGGAAGTCAGAATCTGGCAAATAAAATGGGAAACAAGGATATACAACACTCAAGACTTCAAAACCTACTCAACTGGTTTCATCTGAAGACTGCATCTGCCTGTGCAGGCTCCACAGAAACTGGCTCAACAACTGAAATATCAAATTAGCAAACAGACACTCACACTCCATGCTAATACCATTGTCCAGATGGCCCTGCATGTACACAGCTTCTGAAAATACCTACAGAGCAATAAAGCAAAACATACTGTGCAGAACATTACATAACCATATTCACTTCCATATGACATGCCTTCAATCACAATGAACTGCATCTGAAAATAATAAATTCAAGTGATGTTTACAATGTCACCACTGCATTGTTTCACAATACAATCTTGCAAAGTAGTAAGTTAAGACTGCAATCAAAATGAAGACTAAGAAAGAAGGGAAAATGGTAAGCAAAAAAGATACAAGGTTTTACAAGGAAAACATGTCAACTTATTTGTTTTCAAAATACAGTCTTTTCTCTTTCTCACCAGCAGAAATTAGTTTCTTTCTACAGCATCAACAAGCCTTACAGAGTCTCAAGAGTGACAGGGTAACTGAGGGAAGTAGGAGGAATAATGGGGAAGAAGGCTTTCGTCATGTAATCATAAGCAGCAGGAACTTGATTTAGCAAAACATATTCTCCAAGTATTAAGAAAAACCAGTGGCATAATACACCAAGGATTTTCTTTTGTTCCTAAGAGCAACAAAAAAGGGTATCTATAACTATCTAACTATCTAGGTAGTTTACAGATTTATATCAAAGATGATTTCAAATATTTGTTTGCTCTGTCATCTTAACAACATTTTCTCACTAGATACTATGATTACTTGATGCTTGATGTTTGAGAAGTCTGACACATTGGAGACCAGTATAACCAGCAGGCTGGTTAAAGGTTTTCCATATGCAGTGATGAGACCAGAAGCTCTGGAGTGTACCACAGCACAGCTGCCTGCAATAAGGAAAGCCAAAGGGGTGGCAATTTTCCTTCCACTTCTATAAGAAGAAAAAAACTGCTCTTACTCATTCAGTAAATTCAGTCAATGCTTGTTTTGACTAGTGAAAAAGAAAACATCCTCCACAATATTAATCTTTTCCTGAAAATTCATTTGTGTGCTGATAATAGAGCTGAGATATTTACCTGGAGATAAAGAGGCAGGCTTTCCTGAATGGCAGACAGCAAAGCCACAGGCAGCTCCTTGTCCTGCTGGAGCACAGAGTGTGGCAGCAGTAAGCAATCCACAATGCGAAACAAAAGTTGCTGTGCCTTGGAAGTAGCCAGTATTGGAGCACAGAACTTTACCAGACATCCTGTTGAAAAAAAGTTCAAAAAATCCCAGACCAATTCACAGTTAGGAAAAAAATTAAGAAAGCCTAAAGAAGCAATTATGTTAAATTAGATAATCTGAGAGTAGCAAGAGCAACTGAATTATTTCACTCCTATGTACTCATTCCATGATATCCTGTTACAAAATCCCAGTCAAAACAACTCAAATTCCATTTACAGTTCATAAAAATAAAATACTAAACTGATTCAACACATTACAGTTAGACGTTTTAGGCAAGTGAGGATGCTTTAGGAAAAGTTACAGCAATAGTAAAGAAAGGATGAGTCTCTTAGATCCCTGCAGAAAACTTGATCCATAACCTTACTGCAATCAGCACACATGCACTTACTTAAACATTTACCTTGCTGTGTGCATTCATCCCTTTTGCAGAGAAATGCTGCCTTTGCCTTTCCTTCACATTTGTCTAATACTACTGTGGCAACACCACATCAGCAACTACTCACACAGCAATTTAAAGTTAGCAAAACATTAAAGATCCTTCAAATTGCATTTAATTCCAGCAGATTAAGAAGCTAATTCCATTAAACCAGCACAGTCTTGCCAGGTCTTTGTGGGCTCTCAGTTCACAAACTGAGAGCCTCAGAGAACATCTTTCTTGTTTTCAGCAGAATAATGTATCACTTGTTCAGCTTTGAGCCAGTTTTAAGACTGTTCTTTTGACTTGGGAAAAAAAAAAAAAGTGATGATGTGTAAATACCCCAACTTTGAGAAAAATATTTATTGCAGGTGAGGTCTAATTTTTCTTGAAAAACTAAGTCCATACTCAGAAGTGTTAATACTCAAAACACACATTAAATAAAACAAGATTCTTATGTAGACATTTTCAACTTTACATTTTCTTAGAAGCAAGAAGAAGTGTGCTGGGTTGAAAATACAGGAATATACCAAGGAAATATGTTTAAGACTTTGAAAATAATGGAAAACCAAAAGTAGACGGTTACAAGATATTATTAATCTATAAGTCATTCATTATCATCTCTAAAAACAACGCAAAACAACATTAATCTTGTGGAGTGAAAGAAAACACAATGATCAATCATAGAGAAAGAGAACGATCACCTAACAATACTTCTAATAATGTTGTCTAAGCTTCTTGCTTTGAAAGAAACATGGTCATTCCAGCTAAAAGTACTCCTTCTATTATCACTGCTGTGATGTATGGGACAGTACAAGACACAATCTGACTACAGACAGGAGGGGTTTAGATTTGTTAAGTTTTGTGCTTTGTCCATATTAATTTAACAATCCCACAGAATGTGAAGCAGTGATCAAAATACACTTGAATATTTTTTTTCTTTTAAACCTTCTTTATGTTTTCTTAAATAAAAAGAAAGGACATTTTCTTGCACACAACAGCATGATTGAAGATTAGTAATTTCCTACTGCAAAGAACAAAAAGGACAATACCAATCTAAAATTACTTTCCAAGGCTTGAACCCACATCTGGGTATCCAAAAATGTTTAATTTGATTTACATCTTGTATATCAAGTATGCTGATCTCACAATATAAAAATCAAATATTTTACAAAAGTCTAAATTACAGTACATTTGATGTACCTTCTGCATCTTGGTCATGTTTTTCCTGTGCTCCTTAGAATCGTGATGCAACTCTGTGTGCATGCAAATCCTTATCTCTGCTTTAAGATACATAAGGATTATTTTGCTTTTAAAGGTAAGTGGGTCAGACTGGCACATTCATTGATAATTACAGCACTTTTTCCACCCTATCAGCGGTTCCACACAATGAATAAGTGCTAGAATTGCATTTTAGTAAAGTACAGAGTGCATGCTAGAAACGCAGTTCCAAAAGAGAAGTGAAGTACATACCTAAGCCAATCTGCCCACTAACATAACTCCACTACATACCATGTGGCCTGTCATAATACTGCTTATCACAGAATATCCTCAATTGAAAGGGACCCACAAGGATCACCAATTCCAGCTCCCAGCCCTGCACAGGACACCCACCAAAAGTCACACCCTGTGCCTGAGAGCATTGGCCAAACTCTTCTTGAACTCTGCCAGGCTGGTGCTGTGACCACTGCCCTGGGGAGCCTGTGCCAGTGCCCAACCACCCTTGAGTGAAAAACCTTTTGCTAAACTCCCTAAAACCATAGCTTTAAACTCTACCTTATCTATCCACATTGGCCCTAACAAAATTTGCCTAAAGTTTGCTGAATTTTATGACTCCTTGGCTGCACTTCTACTTTAACTATACAATATTGAAAAAACCCATTCAGATAAGTGATTACTACAGTGTTTTCTCTGGTGAGTCAGGCTATGCCCCATTATGTGGACACCTAACACCAAAGCTGCATGTTGTCTCAATCCACATGGCTCAAAACTTGGAATTCTTTCAGAAGGGTGTACACCTACTCTTATGTTCTACAGGAAGAACTCAGAGCTCATCACTTCTGTTTAAAATGAGTGGGCAGAGGAAGGAAACAATAAGAGATGTCATACAGAAAGATCTCATGACCCTCTCTGGGAAGGGATGGGAAGAGCAGATCCACTGTGGGTATAAATTGCTGAAGCTCCAGCAATTGGAACTGCTATGACTTACAACAATCCTCACTGCAGCTAAGTAGCCAGAAACCAACTCTTGTCACTGTTTCTGTTTGTTTAGGTACAACAGGTGGCTTTCAGTAATGAAAGATGTGAAAACAGCTTTTGAAAATACTGACTTCCTGGGGCAATAAAGAAACCCCACAAACAAAAACCACAAGGAGGTTCGACATCAGGATCTGGGGAAAATCTAGAAAAAAAAAAAATCTAACTGAAGCACACTGGTGACTTTATTTTTTCAAACATTAAATAGTATAGAGAATATATATATATGGATAGTTCAGAGGGGGAAAAGTATTATAAGTTTATTTTACTAATTCTTTAAAACTCTTTCCTAAAAGAAAAGATGTGTAAAATAATTACCTATGATCCAATATGTAAGCTGCAGACCTTCTGGAGGTCCTTTTGCTTTCAGATACGGTTTCACATACTTTAACACATCACCCAGATACTCCAGAGTCTTTGCTACCATGGCAGATTTCTCAGGGAGTGTCTGAAGACCACTGTAAGTTCTACCAACAGCCTGAGAAAACAAAAACATTGAGATAAATCAGCTTACTAAGTCTTTCATGAGACTTTTGTGAGTAATTTCTTTTTCAGCACTCTAAATCTGATACAGTCTCTTTCCATTAAAATTGTCCTATGAAACTAACACGGGGTAGATGTACAGTACCTTAACGAACTGGACAAGAGCATTTTTTGGGTCTTGCTTGAAAACTGATTGTCCAACATTAGCCTTTAAAAGAATGTTTTCTACTTCTGAGAGTTTAAAAATCAGTCTTGTCATTTCAGTCAGCTGCTCCATGTAGGCTTTTCCTGATTATAAGAGAGCACATCAGTAAATACGGTATACAGTTATGTTTTTAGATTTAATTTAATCCCAAAATGATAACGTGAAACATTACTTTAAAATACCTAAAACACAAGTATTTGGCAACCAACTGCATCTCTCCAAATAACACAAGTCCAAGACAGTTGTATAATGCAAGACAAAGAACACAAGTCCAAACCAGTTATTTTTCTGATCTAATTTGTAAGAGAATAAAGAGTTTTAATTATGGATAACCAAATCGATGGGTTTATCTTTTTTTAAGAAATCTGCAAAATGTACATGAGAAATAGTGACTGGAAGTCATGTTGTACAGATAATGAGAACTGCAGTGGTTTTAGGAGAAGGGATGAAGTATTGCTCTAAGAAAGCAAAATACCCAATGTAAAAGAGGGGAAAATTAATTGCAGCTAGATTCCCCCACCCCTCCCTTTTATTTTTTTCTTTTAGGCCATTCACAGCATGATTTCTGACTATTTACTTCATATTTTCACTTTTTTTAGAGCAGTTTCTCCATGGGGGAAAAATAACTTGTCTCCTTGGGAGCAAGTTTTTATTCTTTGCTTCCAAGGAAACAAGCTCTTTTATCTTTGTTTGTGATAAATTTGTCATATGCAGAGCAGGCAAACTATCAATAAGTAGCACAAGCAGTGTAAAGAAACACATTTTGTAATTAGGTAAAAGTAAAGGAATACAAACAAAAATACATTTTGTAATTAGCTGAAAATGTTTGCCAGCTTTGCAATATAACCCCGTTACTGCAAACATGAGGGAAATGTGAGCACTTACCAACTGTTCTCTCAGCATCTGTCTTGGCCAAGGCGCCACTTGGTTGATCGAGGAACATTTGCAAAACGCAGCGAACCCACGAGCGCACTGTCAGAGCTTCGTAGGATGTATAGCCCATGGTAGAGAAAGCTTCACACAGTGAACTGCGTAGGTGGAAGAGGAAGAAAAAAGGTAGAGAGATCTAATGAAAGCAGGCACAAAGGTGACAGAGTGTCTCATTTGGCTGTAGATGCACATATACACGTGTACATATGTTTTGGCTACAAAAAACAGAGGGAGCAAAATTCACACAATGGGAAATGCCTTACTGTAACAAGGGATGATTTGTATTTATCTGTATTATCTAAACTGACAATGTGCAATGCTGGAAATAGTTTATCTGAATCAGCTTGGAACTTCATATTGACACTGCTCATGGTGCTCCAGCCTTTCATATAAAGCCAGCCCAGGTCTACCAGTCTGCTTAGTTCTGATTACATTAAAGATGGAGAAGAGAAGGTCTGCTTTAGCAAATAAAGATATGCCATGTTCAAAACAGATCCAAAAGGGAAACATAAAAGGGCACCTTGGAGATAACAAAGGAAACTGCTGTACTTGGCTGTACACTTACAGATATATTCATTTAGGTATGTATACACACACACACAAGTATATCCATTCTCACACAAATATGCTATATATACACTTTCCAACACTTATTACCATTCTACCAGTCAGGTGTCAGACCAGAGTCACTCAATGCACAGTCCCTGTACTCTACTGCTCTGTATTTGCCTCACTACCATGAGTAGTTGCTACAGTCGTTTTTCTCAAGCATATCAACCTTGCATCATTAATTCTGGTGAAACTCCTTGCTAAAACAGCAGGTGTGTGCTGCACTCTGTTCCCAATTACTATCAAATGAGGTGCATGTGTGCTTCAGGTCAGGAATATTTCTTGAAAATAGTTACACCTTTTATTTGAGAGACTTCCTGGTCATTCCTAGATACTTCAACTTTAATGAAAAATGCTTGTACTCCTTTTTGATATGTGTACATGTAAATCTACTTATTTTCTACTTATTTTTTTTACTCATGCTTGCAACAGAACGTCAACAAAGGTCCAGATGGAAGCCAAACTGGATTTTACTTCTCCCTAAACAACATTAATGAAGTTGAGGGGTTTTTCTGCTTTATTTACTTAAAACCAGTGATATCTGTATATTTTGTCTGAACATCCCTGCTGAAGTGCTATTGACAAAATAAGTAAGGAGACCAAATGAAAGTGAAAAAAAAAAAAAATTGTCACTGAATTCCAGGGCCAAAAGAGAACAAATATGTTACTGCTCCTTGCAGTAACATGCAAAGAAGTTCAGTCTCATGTAATCTTGATGTACACAGCTAATCTACTAGGTCCCAAAGGCTCACAAAACCACTTTCTGTTGTAGCCTCACTCTTGTTTCTCTTGCTTGCTGGTAGGTGCGCCACTTTGGCATCTTCCTAGAACTGGAAAGGAATATGCTCCTAATCCTTAGGAGAGAAAAATAACTACCTGCTAGAAGCATGTGGTCCTTTTAAAACAGTGAGCTTATTCACATGCTCAAAGTTAGTTTAGACAGGTTGTAACACTAAAATGCACTACACAACATGGATCTGGAGAGGAAAGTTTAGGGTCTAGTGCAGAAGAAATTCCAAAGCTGATGCATGTGTTGCCAGAGCATTCATGGTATAACACTAGTGACTCTTTTACCCTTTAACTGAAAATGCTTGATGTAAAAATTATCAGAACAGAGTAACCATTCAGTCTTAAGATCCCAGCACTTAGATACTTTGATAGCTTCTGCTATAAAACTGCATAAGGTAAATAAGTACATGAATCATGCTACAAAAAAAAAAGTTCTTTCAAGACAACAGTGATACCTCTATATTCTACTAGAAGTATCTTACCTTAGGTACTCACTGTCCTTTGACAAGGAAGCTGAGCTAGGATGACAATGTATCTATCATGTAACATTGTTAGCAATGTCAGATGCTTAATGAATATTGGTAACAAATACTTAAGTAACTGCTTTCAAACATCTACTTAAGTGAAGAGAATTGGTAATTTAAATAATAGCAAAATTCAAGTTTAGCAATTCGAATTTTTTTTTCTTGATCTTACCTGAAGAGGAAGAAAATTCAAAATTGTAAAATTCAAATTATAAAAGGAATTTATGTGCCTAACTCTTATTTCATTCAGCACATGTTAGGTATCTGAAACTCTGAATGAAACTCACCCTAAAAAAATCATAAAACAGAAATATAGCAGAGGACTGAACATTCCTTTCCCAAGTTCCAAACTGACATACAAGGAACTAAATTCAAGCACCTTTTCTAACACCTCCCTGCAAGAAGGCCATAGCCTCAAATAATCTTTACCATATCCTGATTTACAGTAACTGTCCTTAGTACACTATGTACCTTAAAAATGTGCAACATTTTTCACTTTCAAACACAGTCCGACACAGAAATATTCCCTCTTTCTCTCTCATTTCTCACCTCCCCTGCTTCCAAAACCTGATTCAGAAGCAGGCAAGGCAGGCAAAAAAAACCAGCACACAACAAAAACAACCACCACCCATCCATCTCAGGTTCACAGAGGCTTACTTAGTGAAACAACATTTCTCAGATATATAAAAATTTGACTGAATTGTCCTGGGCAATCTGCACTAGCTGACCCTCTTTGAGAAGATGTAAAGAATCTGGACAATTTTAAAGAAACATTATTCTGAAGCAAGATTTTCCTCAAGTCTAATGAAGGATGGAAAGGTACTGGAAGAATAAAGTCACAAATTTTCACCTGTTTTGAATTAGATGACTTAGATATCTTGACACCAGCTGAGGCCACACCATGTCATCCCATCCAAACAGCCTCATCATTGACAGCACAGGCTGTGGCTGGAGATCTGATAGGGCTTTGCTGGGTATATCCAAAGCTAAGAGAGTAAAACCTGTTTTTAAAGGGAGAAAAACATGGAACCATTTTAATAATTTTTCTCAATATAATCCCCATTCCATACAAAGTACTGAAAATTAGTTACAATTACTAATGCGCAGTTTGGAAGTACCAGAAATCTCAGTTAAAACTGGGCAACTATTCTAAGAGTGATTGTTTGGACCCATGTTAAAAATGTAGTCTCTATCCCAAGAAATTTGTAAATTATCAAGACACATGGGCAGCAAAGGAGGAAAAATGGATCCTAACATACACAATTTTAAATAGATTCACAAAACCACAGTATATAAATCCTGAAGGGATAGTTTTACCACCTCTGCAACGTCTTAAAACCTGCTTTTTCATCTTCTTGACTTCCCTTTCTTACCTCCATCCACTATATCTTGCCCTGTACACTTAAGCATTACTGTTTTACAGGGTTGAGTTTTATTAATTTGTTCTGTTGTTTTCACACACTTCTCACAGTGAAAAACTGTATCTGGAAAGAATTCACTCAGTAAAAGCTGGTACCTCTCTATTTTTAGAAGACTTTCATATATCAAAAGTTGCCATATAAATAAAGCACTACAGAAAAAATTTACTCTTGAAAAGGATCTCCATATAACTGCTGCAGATCTAGAAACTGGGGCAGTACTTTGTGTAGAATCTTGTTAATGAAGCATAACCTTTTGCTGCTTCTTTTAAGTCTACTGTAGAATCTGCAACCAACACTAGAAGAATTAAAAATATAATGCATTTTTAACACTGCAAATGACAAGTGCATTAAAACTCAGAAAAATTAGATGTTCTCTTAAATGCTGAGCAATTATTGGGTTATAGGAAATAAGAAGCATCAAATGAGTCAGGAAAACAGACTTTGGAGGGCAATGAAAAAGGGGCCCATTAGTTCCCAAATATTCCAATTCAAATAAATATAAACTTGCATGCATTGATAAGCTGACTTTGAATTAGACAGAAAAGGCTAGTTTTCAGAAACAACCATGAAATTGTTTTAATTAACAGTACAGGGACAGGCTATCTTAAGCCATAAAGGATTTCCCATTTCCTCATAAGGATAACACATAACTATATATATATATGTAATATATATATAACCTCATAACAATAAAGTCATACAGAGTCCCCAGTCTGCTTTAGGTGAGGAAACAATTTGTGCCAACCTTCTTCCAGGTTATCACCGTGTTTGTGCAGCATGAGCCACAAGAGAGGTTGGGGAGAAATGGGAGGCACAGCAGCGCTGTGAGGCCTGGGCTGTTTGCCTGGCAGGGGGAGCAGGAGAGCTGTGACAGCTGCTCTCCCTCTCCTCTGGGCTGCAACCTTGATGCGAGAGCCTCAAACAGCGTGGGAAAGGTTTGCCTGGCTCTGTAGTGCTACCTAACACATCTCTATAAAGCAGGTCATAACTGCACTCCCCTCCTTCTCAGAGGAGTTTATAATAGCTTGCTGCTCTCGCTATTTCACTGTGCTAATATAAAATAAAAATCTATGTCACTGTGGGAAATGAATGAAAGTTTTGACATTAACAACCTCCTCCTTTGATTTGTATTGCTGTTTCTCACACGTTTCAGCAGTGTGAGACCACTACTGTTGCACACTGCCTCTTTCATTAATGCTGCCTCCTAACTACCACAGAGCTGCTTCAAATGAAGGGTCTTTTTGCTTTTTATTACCAACTCAGTACTCCTGAGCTTATAACTTTATCTAATTCATATCATGATGGGAAAAAATATTTTATGTTTCACTCCTCTGAATTTTAGTTAACTGGATACAAGATTTCATTGTAACTACAGAATGCCATGTTAGCTACTGATGTGAAAGATCAAACTGGGTTATCTTTCTATTCACTGCCAAGCTGACTCGTTGCATGTGGAGTTCACACACATGGAACGCTGTACTTCAAGATTAAAAACCTTCAGTGTAAAGCAAGACAAATAATGAGAATGAATTACAAAATAGTTTTATGACCAAACATATGGATTTGGCAAAAAGCAACAGTCAAGTAAGCAACCTTTCAAAAATTGCTTTCAAATGAAAAGTATTTTTAAAAATTTAGTTTGACTCTCAACCATTATGAACAGTTCAACACAAATAAACTTCTATAAATACAAGTAAATTCTGAATATAGTGAAAAACAGTATTCTTATTTATATTGTATAACACTTGCATGTTGATTATAGTCTGTGACCAGTAGTGAGAAAGAAGTTAGGTTTGTATAGCTTGAAACCCCTTTGACATCCTCAATGTGTTTGTACCCTATTAAGGATATTCAACACTACAATATTTCTTTTTGTCAAAACATTTAGCACAGATTCTACTTTTTGCATTTATACATACTTAAGTTACTACATGGAAGGAGAAATATCCCAAAGTGCAAACTCCTTGAAAGATTGTGACCCAGAGAATAGCACCAAATCCAGTAGGTCACAGGCAGGGTCAGTGCTAACCTGCAGCTGTATCAGCAAGCTGTGGAGAAGGTGGTGTCTGTGACATTCTCTGGCTCTTCAAGAAGGGAAAGAAATTTCTCCAGAGAGCACTGGCGACAGCAAGGTGGTGCTCTTTAGCCACTAATGGAAGCTGTGTGTCTGGGGCTGTGTTTCCCAGTTGAAGTCTCTGACTTACACGTTCCTGCACGCTCCTAGGGAGAAACAAAAACAATGTTTACATTCAATAAGTGAAAAATTCCCATCTTTTTAAAACACATTTACAACTACTTTAAACCTTAGAGTCTGAGAACTGTAGGATCATTTTGAGCAATTAAAACCTTTATGCAAAGACATTATGCATACCAGTTGTTTGATGGATGAATGATGGCATATTAAGCACCATAAAGTTAATGTTAATTACTAATGTCAACCATTAATTATATGCTTTTTAATATGTCAGATCAAAATGAGAAATTGGCAGCTTTAAAATTAATATCTGCATTTTGCAACTGTTAGCATGACAAGCAAGTCTGCTTCCAATCCAAAGCCAGTTGTTTCTTTAAAATTTTTGCCACTACAATTTTTAGGATAGAATTGTGTACAGCAAATAATGGCAAATGATTTTGATCAATTGCACTGCTTCCTTCTGAAATCTACTTCTCACTTGTAAAATCTCACTAGGTACGACTTTAGATAAAAGATTCATTTTATCCTGATGCACTGCAGACAATTAGGTTTGACAGCAATGCCCACAGCTTTGTTAGTACAGTAAAGACAAAAGTTACCACTACACATAACTCCCGTCTCTTCCTCAGACAATGTGGCATGAATTCAATAACACACTCAATTTTCTTTGATTCTTCTAGTACCATTCCTGCTACTTAATCTAATTTGGAAGTTGTGACTTTCTAGAGGTTTAATAGAGATATGTCTTCAGGAGCAGGATAGGAGGCATTATAGTACTGGGCTGATCAACTAAATAACATGCTTATTAAAAACAATCTGTAGGAACGCACTATCATTCCTGTTCCTATTTATCTTCTGGTCAACCCAATTGAGATTGTGCATTAAAGCACAGGCAGCATTATTACATTTGCTTTATTAAATTCTATAAACAGCACTGTAAAGTCAGAGTCAAGATATTTATAAGATAATGGTAAACCGCAGAGGCATCGAGAACTGCCTTAACACTAACACTTCTAGACAACAATGTGTTTTTCTTAACTGCCAATTCTCACGGTAGCAACTGTTTCACAAAAATCTTCCCCTAGATCTTTATTTTATGCTTACCCTAATTTGAAATACACCAAAACAAAAATAGAAAAAACTCCAGCTCCTAGTTCCCTTCTGGGAACGGAGGAAAATTATGAAAGAATTACACAACTCACAGCACTCATTAGGACATCTGAAATGGAATAATTTTAAATAAAGAGTAGGTTGGCTGCAAGGCCTTCCCGTACCATGGCTGATATTAGAAGCGCATCTCATTATATCAAATTAGTATCCAAAAATTCTGCCCAACACATAATTTAAAACATAAAACATACTGGCTGTCAAAGGTAACGATACCTTATGCCTGCCTGCAGGCATTCATTAGTTTCAATAGGACAGACAGAGAGCATTGAGTACCAGCTACTTTTCGAATGGCTACATTTAACAGACAAGGAAAGGTATGCAGCATTAGGAGGAATCAAGGATTTCTTTGAGAGATGGCATGAGTCCAAACACAAGAACAGAAGCCAGGAATTCTAAACCCAACATTTATTCCCTCTGTGGCTTCACATAAATCATACAGCCTTTGTTAGCCTCAGTTTCCCAGCCATGATATTTGGATAGTGAGACAGCTTACCCTTTAAGGATGCTGTGAAAACAATCAATGCTTAGAAACTGAGGATTATATTCAGTATGTCAGTTGGTATTCCTATTTACAAGGCATATTCTCCAAGTCAACATGAACTGAAATAGAAGCAAGATTAGCATAAAAAGTCAAGCAACACTTCTTTGGGAGCATCCCCTTATATAAAAAAAAAGGACAAAGAAAAGGATGTAAAAACAGTGAGGTCTAGAGGTCAAATGATGAAAAGGTAAAAGCAAGGTTAAGACAAAAGTATTTTTGCCTATTATAAAAAGAAAAAGTTTAACAGGCAAACAAAGTTAAACAAAGGGCTTTTCTGTTCTATTTTGTTAGGAAAGGAAAGCATGATGCCTCATTGCAGAGGATAAAACTTCTGGGACCAAATTCTGCCCTACTTACACCCAGACTACGCTGTAAAATTGCACAAAGACCTTTTTCTCTCCTCTAAATTGCCTCTCCAAAGACGGGTGCCTTGCATCTCCTTTAGCCATCTATGCAAAGTAGAAGGGTGTACAGACTTCCAAAGTAAGGTAATATATCTCTGTGTCAGTGGAAGGGCAACACGTACAAATCAGTATTTATGTTTATTCATAGTAACCTACACAAATGCTGGCAATAAGGTAAATGCTTGGAATCGATAGGGCATCAATATATGCTGCAGCTGATGTAGCCAGCTACTTCTACCAACTAGTATATTTTTTAACTCTACAAAAATATGAATAAATGCAATTTTACTTTTTATTCAGGTTTCTACTTTTTTTCTAAAACTAGACAAGCATACCATCAAACATGACTCTGTTTCTAAAACTTTATACATTTAATTTTCTATTCTGTTAAGAATTCTGGAACCACCAGTTGCCTTATTACATTGATAATAACTTGGTGTGGTTTTTACTCCTGTTAAATAATGAATTTCCTATTTCTTAAAAAAAAGATTTTTTAAAATTTTATTTTGCCATCAAATCAAATAAACCCTGGGTTTATTAAAGAAGGGGATGATTGTGCTACCTGAATGAGGATTATGCTGGATGTGTAGGGATAATAGTAGCATACAGGATTATTTTCTATATCCTACACCTAGGGTAAGGAATTGCAGCCATTTATCTGGATATAGATACTGTAATCATAAAATATGCCCTTGCAAGCCTGCATTACTAAAATAGAGCCAAACTTTAGGTCAAGCCAGAAGAGTAAAACACAAAACTCATCAGCCTGCCTATATAATGGAGACTTTCAAGTTACTACTAGTCTATAATCTGCACTGGATGCATAATAGCATCCAGACTTAATGCAATGTCATTTAATTTGATCTACAAGAGTTCAGAAGTCGCCAACATGAGAGAAGACCTCTCTCCTACCAGCACTGCCAGGGGCTACCACCCTCAGGGTCACACAGGCTATGAATACAGATACTGGTTTCTTCACAGACAGTATTCCTAGCTCCTTAGCTCCCACTCCAAGGCAGGCCAGCCACAGAATCTACACATCTCAGCTGCCCAGTACAGCCAAGATTAAGCTCAAGAAAGTCTTTTTAAATGACCTTTTGATGTTGAAACAAATAAATAATTAAAAAACACCACCTGAAGGACCAACACTCTTGGATAAAACTAGGGAGATTGGGAATAGATATATGAGTATTTCTAAAATGGTAAATGGTTTTGGTGCATAGAATTTCAACTACAGTCATCAGTTATTTCCAGAAAAACTCAGGCAAAGTGAAAGGAAGCAAAGCACCATTACAATCAGGTTCAAAGAGATGTAATAAGTGCTTTGTGCCCTTTGCAAAACAATGGAACTTGCACAATACTTCAATTTTGAGATTTCCCTTCCAAATATTCTCCCTGCTTTATACCACTAAGATTACAACACAGTTCAAGGAATCATAGAATTGTTTCAATTGGCAGGAACATTAAAAATGACCTATTTTCCACACTCCACGGACAAGGACTTGTCCCACTAGACCAGGTTGCTCAAAGCCCCATCCCACTTGGCCTTGAATACTTGTGGAGTATCCACAACTTTTCTGGGCAACTTTTTTCAGTGTCTCACCACCCTCACAAATAAAGAATTTCTTCCTAATAGGTAACCTAAATTTCCCTTCTTTTCAGTTTGTATCCATTACTCCTCATCTTATCATAACAGTTCCTGATGCAGAGTCCCTCTTTGGCTTCCCTGTAGGCCCCTTTCAGATACTGGAAGGTTGCCATGAGGTCTCCAAAAAACCTTATCTTCTCCAGGCTGAACAACTTCAACTTTTTCAGCCTTTGTAGGGGAGGTGTTCCAGTCCTCTTATCAACGTCATGGCCTCCTGTGCCCTTGCTCCAATAGGTCCATCTCTATCCTCTGCTCAGGTCCCCAGACAATGCCATGATTGACATGGTCAACCCTGGGGAGGACCTGGGGGAGGAGCAGGGCACTGCCTCACCTTCAGTAAAGCCTGGCCTGCCCCTCCCAGACACAGACACTGAGACTCCAAGGTGTTCCAAAACATGAAACATCCAATCTCTGACAAGCAGAATACACAGTTTTTAGCAACTGAACAATATTTAGCAAAGAGCATTGCAGAGTAACTTACAAACTACTCATTCAACTTCACTTTCTTCAAATGCCATAAAACACCAATAACTTCTTTAATAACTCTACTAATTTCTTCCTGTCATACCACCAGAACTGCTGTTTACAGTGACCAGAACTGCAAGCAAGGTTTCAGCAGAAGACACACACATTTCCACTAACTAAATCCATCCAATATTAAGCTAAAAAAGTTCCTTGTGTGCCCTCTATATGCCTTTGAAAATCCAGTGTGAGTATTCAACTAGTTGAGTATTATGTCATTTAATTACATGTTAGAGAAAATGGCAACTATAATACTTATTTCATTGATCCCTACGAATACCAACTCCAATGCTGACAAACTCACTGTTGAACTTCTACCTAGTAATTGGTTCATAGGCATTTATTTATTTTTTGTCTGTGCTTCAAATATGCAGTTAACACTAAATACATGTAACATTTCTGAATCACAACCACTTCCAACACCATAAAAGATCATACAAAGTGTAAAGGAAAACACAATTTAGAGTGAGTCAAATACTCTTACACAGGATTCTTAAAAATAT
The DNA here is from genome assembly GCA_013389925.1 of Aegithalos caudatus. Classification (NCBI taxonomy): domain Eukaryota; kingdom Metazoa; phylum Chordata; class Aves; order Passeriformes; family Aegithalidae; genus Aegithalos; species Aegithalos caudatus. Next base: position 36,591 of record WEIU01017017.1, on the reverse strand, counting down.
TTTTTAAAAGCTAGTTTCAGTCTGAACTGTAGTACTGGCACTCACAAAGGCAAAACCAAAATGGTTGCATCTAGGTTCAAGTCTGCTTTCAATGCAGTATCATAGCACTCTGCCAAGATACAAGTAACAAACTGTATGATGTTACCTCTTACAAATGCATATTCATGCAAAAGAAATGGATCTGGATTTACAGAAAAGGAATACTAACTGCATAGTGGCACAGCTTAGAGAGTGGTGGCAAGTCACAGATGTGGGTTTCAGGCATCTCATGATAAAGGCTTTTGGCTCCTTTTTCACTGGTGAATGATTGTGACTGTCCTAATGTGTGAAAAGGTGAACCTCCTTTCTCTTGGCCCCAGTTATGAATGCAGGTGTGCCAAGTGGCACAGCTCTGCACTGAACTCCTGGTTATCAGCATGTTTAGTAAGGGCACTGACAGCATGCTTACAAGAATTTTAAGTGCTAGAACATCTACTTTATGGCCTCAAAGTGCCTAAGCTGGATGCCAAACAGCTAAGGCCTATGAAAACAGCCTTAATGTCTCTGGGCACACATTTTGGTACCTAGGGAAGTTGGGCGCTTAAAACAGAGTCACCTACACACTGTCAGACACTTCCACATTCAGTCTGTTTCAGTGAGACATGCACGAAGGAAAGTGACTAAATTCTACCGATGTCTGATTGAAACATCCAAGCCTTCTTTTAAATCTGTTTCTAAGCTCTCTGTGATACAATTTTTTATATCCCTTTATATAGCACCCAGTATATTGAGACTGGTACGACTGCAGTAGGAACTCTAAAAGTGCACAGAATTTTCACCCACCTTTGTGGAATTAAAAACTACATTTCAAAAAGCTAAGCAAGATGAGAAACTTAAGACCAGAAATAAATTTTCCCATCCATTAAAAGAAACACTTGGAAAAAAGATCCCACAGTTTGTAATGTGTCAGCACTGTCCAAGCCATAACAATAGCACCACCACAGAGCTGTACTGCTGTACAGCAGAGTGTGTAAGCAGAACTGGAAAAATCAAGACAGAGTATTATCAAACATAAACACACCCATATCAGTTCAGTATTTATTAAAATGATGTTTTAGTGTTTTCCCTTCATTTTAATTAGCTTCAATAAACCACTTGTTTAAATGTTTACTCAAAGAAGGAAGTCCAAATAACATGCCTGGTTATGAATGTGTATGATGATTACTGACATGCAATTGGGCTAACAAGGGAAGAGGGATGTTTCTCAGAACTCTAATATATAGGATTTCTAGCAAATGCTTAAATTCACCCATGGTGCTCAAGTTCTTTATAGTGGACTTGCACAAGACCATTAGTATCAGTGTTACAGGACGCCTCCATCAGGAACAACAAGAAGCAAGCACAAAGTGATGTCTCAGATGCTGGATGAGATCCAAAAGGATACAAGAATGTAATGCTTAAAAAGTAGGGCACTAACAGATGTCACACTCATGAACAGTAAATCCCAAACTGCTCACTTAGTCAGATCATCCTCTTTTGACCAGAAAGTTCCTTAGGTACCTGCAACCAATCTACACAAAATCTTTGAGCTGAGCATTTGACTCACAATCTCTGTCTACTGGGGCCAAGAAATTTGATCATGACTAATCCACACCAAAAAAAAAAAACAAACCAAAAACCAAAAAAAACCAAACCAACAAAAAAAACCAGGTTGCAGTAGCAGTAGCTGCTTGCATTTTCAAACACAGAATACACTTTTCTTTATGTAACAGCCAATGAATCACAGCATCAGGGTGGAGGGCAGCTGGGTCCAGTTTTGATACTATTCTGGGCTCTGCTCTTGATTGTGAGTTCTATATTAAGTCAGCTACTGGATAAAAATGTGAAATTCCAGAACAAGGAATGGAGCCCATGACACTCTTCTCTCCCAATATTATATACTAACCACCAGAGAGCAGATATTTTATCATTCCAGCTGCTGCCTGTGATTTAAATGACAAACAAACAACAGAACAAAACCCCAAGACACTTAAGCACACATCTTTAGCAGTTGGGCTCTACAAGTGGTTCCAAACACACAGATTTCTGTTTTCATGACACTAATCTAGGTGTCTCTAGGCACCCAGCAGACACATGGTGGATTCAATCCTTTACATTTTCTGTTGGTTAACAGGAGACAAAATCCCAGAGAGGAGGCAAGAGTGGTTTGTTGTACAGGACACATATGCTGCATGTGAGCTAGACCTGTTTCAATATAATGTCGTTAGACCATTGTATTTTGGAAGATCCCTACAGCATTTGAGAGCAGGGTTCTTCCAAGTGCTGGTAACCTTTCAGCTCCCCTGAACAGAGCTGGCAGGCACAGAGATAGGAATAAAAGGTTAAAAGAAGCCATCACCACAACACTACAGAAAGAAACTGGTGCACAGGAAGTTCTACCTGAACATGAGGAAGAACTTCCTTACGGCATGGGTGACTGAGCACTGGATCAGGTTGCCCAGAGAGGTTGTGGAGTATCCCTCGCTGGGCATATTCAAGAACTGCCTGTGTTGGGGAAGATGAAACTAGAAAGCCTTATAAATATGATAGCTTAGATTTTGAGAATATGAAACCTATAAGTGAAATAGAATTGAAAGCAAGTTTCAATGTCTGAAATGTCCTAGTTACTGAACGACTGGAAAACAATGGTATGGCCGACAGAAGGTAATCCCCTCTTGATTTAACAATGCCCTTCTCCTTTCTGAGAGTCCAAGGGTCAGAGCAGACCCTACTGGCCTGGCAGGAGGGGTTCAAAGAGCAACTCTTAGAGTTTCAAGTGTAACACATAGGGTATTGTAATAATTCTTATAGGCTGTATATAAATGGTATAGGATTTGTATCTTGTATTAGATTGGTTAGTAGAAATTAGAATATTCAGTATAGAAAAAGATTGTATTTTAACAGGAACTTCGGACACTTACCACCTTTTCCTCCTTGTCGCTCTCTCTCTCAGTTCTCTCTAAGCTCTCTTTCTCTCTCTCTCTGGGCCTGTTCTGAGCTGCAGCTGGCAGCTCTTAGCAGACCCCCTTTGCCCACAACCTATGCAATAAACCACGCCTTATGCAAATAAGACCAGCCCTGACTCCAGACACCTCTCGTCACCACCCGTCCAACCGTCGTACATGCACCCCCGAGACTCCTACAGCCTGCACACAATCCTGTGCCATAGGCTCTACAAGGATCCTGCTAGAGCAGGGAGATTGGACCAGATGACCTCATTGTGGTCCCTTCCAACCTGATCCATTCTATGATTTAAATTACTACAGCTTTTCTGTAAAACCTTAGCTAAACCATTGCTAAAAGATAGTCTACCTTCCTTCATCCAAAACTCCTACTCAGACTGTGTTTGGTTTTTTGCCACATGCACATTAGGAATATATCACCCCCCAAACATCTTAAAACATATTTTGCATTGTGTTGCCTTAATTGAAAAAATACCTTTTAAAAAATCAAAACTGCTACAGATCCTTTCAATTTATCACACATCAATCATTGCCTGGGCAGAAGCAGATCACATACTCTTTCCAACTGAAGATACAGTAGGTTTAAATAGAGCCATTTCAGTTCTTTCATCGAGGGTATAAATTTTTAAATCTCAGTGGAAGAGCCTAGTATATTCCTATTGTTAGTGAATCATTGACAGAACAGACTCAACAGTTAAGAAGATTCTAATGCGACAATTTATATAAGCAGAGTAATTAAAGTATATTAGAAATCCAGATAATCTCTCCCAATCAAGCCAATGAAGGGCAGCCCATGGGCATTCAAATTACACATTGCAATTTAGCTCAGGGTCACCTTCCCAAATTAAATAATACCAACAGAAAATGCCTTAAACAAAATGATCCTTACTCATAACTAAACCTATTCAGGAAATTACATAAAGCTCTTTGAAGATATACACACCTTAAGAAGTTAACCACTTTAAACCACTACTTTTTTCCTTCCACTGATTTGAAGACTAGGACCAAATTTAATGTCTCAGACATTACTTGAAATATTCACTAAAACAGAGGGAAGAGAGTAGAAAATGTTTCAGATCCCTTTAAATGTTATAGTGAAGTATGGCAGTAAAATTTTCTCACATTACCTGAGAGGGCATTCAAACAGATGATAAAAGATGTAGTAATTAAAGAATTATAATACCAACAGATAGGGAATCTAGTGCTTATCATTTTTTAAATATTCTCATAAGCAATTTTTTATTGCTTTTGTTTAATTTTTTTTTTGCTTCATGCATCTTCTGCAAATCAATCTATGGCTTGCACAATTGAAAACAACTGATTACATTTTCACATAAAATTAAAAGTATATAAAAACAAGTATGTATAGTTTTCCAACTTTAAGGTTATATTAAAAACAAAACAAAGCAAACAAAAAACTCCCCCACAAAACATAACCATTGCAACTGATCCCATAACACACAAAAATGGCAATTATACACTATTCAAATTTTAAATGCAAGTTCCTAAATTTTTAATACACAATTGTTACTTCTTTACAGAAATACAATCCAAGAAATGGGGCTCTTTGTCTGAAACTAATACAGAGGAATTTGCCAGATTTATGTTCTTCACTGAATTATTCAGATTTGAATGCAACAGAGCAAACAGTATGTACCACAGAAAAAAACTGAACTGAGAGTCTCAGGCTTTCAAGACAGCTATTTTTTCCACAGCAATATGGAAACAATAATGTGCAATGATATATAACAAGCAAAGTTTTCACTGATTAAATGATCTTCCCAATAAAGGAATCACTAAAACTGGCAAAAGCAGCCATGACCTAATCCTTTTCAAAGTTTTCAAACCAAGCATTCAGAGGAAGGGATGTTAGTTTGTCAAGCTGCAACATTTCTGAACACAGGTATCCCTTGAAACTTTAAATATTGTTTGGGAATTCACCTTCTGGACTTTTAGAAGAAAAACACACATTGATGTGACAAAGACTCAAAATCTAGGTGTAATTCATATATACTCCTTTACTTTTTTCCTACTGGATGGCAGAATTTGCACAAAGGCCAAAGTGGTACTAGCCTGAATATTCCTGCCCATCACTGATGACCAGTGAAAGTTCCCAAGATATCACCTACAGACTTGGCAGAGACAAGAGAATGAAAAAAGATGGTATTTTAAAACTTAAGAAATTGCAGGAAGAAATGTGGATATCCTTCAAAGAGGAAAATGGGCACACAGCAAATTCTGTAGAATTTAACTAAGAAAGAAAAAAACCCAAACAAACAAACCCCATAAATGAAGTGTTAAGCAGAGCCAGTTCTCCCTACTATATTATACCACTTCTTTTACCCCATTCTTCCTGCAGTGACCTTTGTCTCATGCACTTAAAACAGAAGAGAGACTTGGATCCTCAGTGAGACTTGCAATGATGCAGGCCAAAGAAATGATATAATCATGAGCTCCAAATGAACACTCCATATAAACACTTAAAAGAATTTCCACTGATTGCTTGATGAAAGTATTACATAAATGAAGAAATCGGTCAGCAGTCTACCTGAAGCAACTCCTACTAAATTATACGAAACAGCAACAAAAAGAACTAGCATATAACATAAATTATAAGAAACAGCAACAAAAAGAACTATTATATAATATAATAATGGACAAAGCAAAGGAAATCAAACTCGGAATTCTCTTCTACTGACTGGGTTCTCTTTGACTTGAAAGACATGTAGTACAAGAGTCACCAAAATTCTGATTTCATAATGTGCAATATTGAAGATAGGGCAGTAAGTTCCAATTACTTCTCTATGCATTTAACATCACATTTTAGAGGAAAGCTGTTCACTATTAGGTCTGCATTAATGACAGAAAATGTCAACAAATCTTTTGTTGCTCCTTCAATCCACTGATACATAGATAATTTGTGAATGGGGAACACTAGGAGATATTTTTCTTAATTACTCCAAAATGTTCTTGTGTATTTATTTTAGAACACATATTTTCCAAAAGCATTCACTATTTTGTAAACAACTAAACAGCATAAGCACCTCTTAGTTAACCACTAATTCATTCATCAACAAATTGTTTTACCCATTTTTGAATGGCTAGGCTTCATGATTATTCCCTGTATATGTCTAAGTGAAGAAATGTCCAAGGCAACAGCTGCAAGACCACACTACTTTTTAATATAAATTTTAAAAATTTAGAAAAATTACCTGCCCATTGAGGGGCTCATCTCCTGATATCAAAGATTCTAATCTTCACTGGGATTGAAAGTGTTAACACTGTGAATAAAATATTTTCAACTGCAAGTGAATCATGTGAAGATTATCAATATAGCAGCAATGTACAGAGGTGCTCCAGCAAGGTTACAGAGTTTAATATAATCCTCTCTATAGCTAAGCACAGTAATAGAGAACCCTGCGTTCACTGTGACAGCATGTTGTGTGCACTCAGTAATACTTTTAAAATACATGGGGAGAACAAGAAATCCCCAACATCCTTACCATTCTCAAAGACAAAGATATTAACAAGAACAGACACACAACCCTAAAACACAAAGGTATGGAAAAGCCAAACACTCAAAGCCGCAGAAGATTACTTAGCACTATCTCCTTAGCCCTTCTCATTGGGTTTAACTGAATCACTGAAAAGACAAGTTGCTATGACCGTAACTTAAATGCAAGCAACAGAGCTTGAACTTGCTTTGTCTAGGTCTGCTGTGGGGGAATATTACATCTGCCACAGCCACCCTAGAAAATTCACATCAAGAGAGCTGTTTTCTTTTCTTAATCACATTTAGAAAAGATAAGGTTGCAAGAGCAGCAAAGACAATGCAACCTGCGTTAATTCAGTGCAAGTAGTGCAGATTTTAGTTTGTTGGGGAAAATAGACGCCTGATTTGAGCCCAACTGCAATTTTCCTTCATTACCTTCAATCGCGTCCAGCCATGCCAGCTTCTCCCCTGTACTATGCAGGCGTATGCTAAGATTGTCGTTTCGTTTGTCTGTAATGCAAAACACAAACTGGAAGGCACAAACACACCAAGTGACCCTTTGCTGTCCCAAAATCTGAAGACCTAGGAGAGAGTGTCCAGGAACCCATTTCAGCATAAGGGCTCAGCCACTCACAGATCTCAGCCAAGGAGTTTCTCCAAGATTCTGCACTATTCAAAGGAATCATCCTGTTGCTTTGAACAGGTGCTTGCTTAGTACTTTTGAAGAAACAACGGAAAAAGTAAAGAGATAAAAAGATACTTAGTTTCCCTAAGCAGACTTTCAGTATAGGTCAGATACAGAATTTTTTAATCCACCGAAAGAGAAAAATAAAGAAAAAAATATGAACAAGCTGCATTGAAATTTATACTATTCTAGGCTGTTATAGTCTCCTTTAGTTTACATATATGCAAAAATCCCCACCTAAACCAAATTCAATATTTATAAGTCATTGCCATATCACAGAACTTAAAATAGCTGCATTTCAATTTTTAAAAGCCTTATTTTGAATTGAAATATTTTGCAACAATACAATTAGTTTTCATCAAATTAAGACAAAATTGCCCAATAAACTCCCTGTAACCTTACAAAATTAGAGTTGAAAAGGAAAACACAAAACATACTCATTTATCACTGATGGGAAAGAGGAGGCTTACAGAAATCATTGGAAGTTCTGTGATCTGCCCTGACCATGAGACACTTCAGCCTTTAGTTTTGAAGATTTTGTTATTTTGTTTAAGAAAACACTAGTAATCTTTTATTTACAGTATTTCTTTGACAACTGAGAAGCTGTCATACTTCTGTAACTTTAAGTTATCAGGAACCAAGGCTGTTTTTTTTAACAGGAGATTTTATTTTCAAACTTTATATTTTATATTTGAAAGAACAGGGAGCCCAATCACTTCAGGTTACATTTATTCAAGTTCAGAGATTATTAGGAACATAAATGCTAATATCTGCCACCTAGGGAACAGAGAGTAGTAGGTGTTGGGTATTTGCATGAAAGCAACACATCACTGCTGGTATCATGGTTCTTCCTTCTTGCCATCAGAGCAGAACAGTTATAACCAAAGACTGGAGGGTCATAGCTAATAAGTGTAGCACCATTTTTCCCTGTTAAAGAGTATCTTCCTTCAACATAGTCAAAAGAAAGATCCACTCAACGCCATCAAAACCTTCTGAGTGAACTCCTTGCTTGCAAAAGCCGACTGCTCACGACCACATCCAGATAGCTTTTGAATAGTTCCAAGTATGGAGATTCTACAGTGTCCCTAGACAACCTGTACCAGTGTTCAAGTGACCCTCACAATGAAAACAAAAGTTCAGATGATGTTGCTGATGTTCAGAGGGACTCATCTGCGCCTCTGGTCTCGTCACTGGGCACCAGTAATATCCTGGCTCTGTCCTCTTGGCATCCTCCCCTCAGAGAGGTCTATTTATTGACAAAACCCCCTTCTCCAGTCCAGGCTGAACAGTCCTGACTCTCTCAGCCTTTCCTCACAAAAGAGATGCTCCAGTCTCAAAATCATCTTTGCAGCCCTTCAATGGACCCTATCCATGTCTCTCTTGCATTGAGTAGCCCAAACTGGACACAGCACTCCCAGCTGTGGCCTTGCCATAAGCAGAGGGGAAGGATTCCTATACCCTGAGCCAGCTCAGGGTAATGCTCTGCCTACTGCAGCAACAGGATGCCATCAGGATTCTTGGTGGCAAGAGCATATTTCTTGCTGAAATCCCTGATGAAGGTATACAGAAACCTTTCAGTTCACTATAAAATGACTTATCCATGAATATAATTTAGAGTGAGAATCAGAATGCCAGATTACCTGAGAAACTGATATGCTGAAGAGAGAAGCAAGTGCTTTTATAAGTCATGTTACATAAACAAACTGCAGATTGCAAGTAGGTATCTCTCATAGAACTCTTCCATTTGAGCAGAACTTCTAAAATTTATCATATCCTAGACATTATGTGTTAAACAGGATTTCCATTTGTATTTTGTTTGTCACTTGTTGGTTTTGTTTTGTGCATTTTTTATTGAAAGCTAAAGTATAGAAAAAAACCCTTTTCACAAGGGACCCCCAGAAGTACAACCCTTTGCTCAAAGCAAAGCCAATCTTCAATAAACTGAGGAGGAAAATTCTACAACCTTAGAAATTTGTTCCAATGCTTGTGAAAGTTTTATCCTTATTTCTAATAAAAACTTCTTTCCTCACAATCTCAGTCCCTTGATTTCTACAACCAAACACCTTTCTGATGAGTCTGATTCCATCTCATCTATAAGCTTCCCCCAGTTAGACTCCTTCACAAATCAGTAAAATGCTTCCACCCATCACCTGCTATCCAAACTCTTTTCCTAAAGATGAAAAACTCATCTTTCTCTGCCTCTTCTTGTAAGAGCATTTACTCCTGTCCCCTAATCATCTCATTCATCCTCTGTTCAACTTAAATTGGTATTTCAATGCTTTTCTTTTACTGGGAACCCAATATGCTGCTTACTTATACAACATAATTTATTTGAACCATATTCTTGTGGAATACCAGGAAGGCAATGAAATGTAGCTGTCTATAGCTACACAATAGCCCAGACTCAGATACAACAAATATTCTGAATTTTTACAAGCTAAGTCTTTTTTACCAATTCCTTACCGTCTTTTTTCTCAGAAAAAAAATCATGAGAAACAATAACTATATAGTGTGACTTGAATGCCAAGCAATGGTTCTGAAAGGCCAGCGCTTCAGTTTTAGGTATAGTAATTTCCAAAATCCTGCCTTTAACTCTTCCATGGGACTCTGAGATCAGAGTAACAGCAGCTGAAGAGAATTATAATGATGGGACAGGTTCATCTCTTCTCTTAACTATTGTTTACACTTTTAAGAGTAATTTCTTACACAGTACAGATGGCTGAAATAAAAATTAAAGCTTAAAGATTGACCCTAAACAGATAATTTCTTACAACTCAGACTCCAGTAGTTAATCAGACTCCCAGTGCTGATGGACTCCCCACACTGGGGAAGATACACCCACACACTGTACTCAGTGGATCTCTCTTTAAGCTCACAGTGTTTCATTCAAATATATCAAAAGAATACAGACCGTTTTGGAAGAGTTTAGAATCCTAGAAATGTGATGGCAAAATTATGGCTATGCAAAAATCATTAAAATCCTTCTTAGCTGTGCTTAAAAAAAAAAGAAAAAAGAAAAAAAAAGAATTCCAAGTTCCACAAATTGTGTGAAACATTCACTGAGGACAACTTCTCCAATGTCTTCCACTACCTAACACGGCTTTAGAAACACAGTTTCTCTCACTGAGCATGTCCTCACCCAGGCTCAAGTACAAAGAAGCAAAGACAAATAAAACTGTTATTCTGGCTGCAGAAATTCAGATGCTGAGTTGGTGCCACCTCAGTTAAAAATTTCTGATGGGATCAGGAGATGCAAAATAGACTCTGAGGATAACTGCACAAACGCCTGAGCAAAGTATCAAAATATTAAAAATTAAACCCCAAATATGGAAAATGAACCAAGTAAAAGTACTATTATTCACAGTTATCTCTTCAGACATTCTGAAATAATTTCCAGTAACAGACCTATATTACTATTACACCTGTAACACTGTTGGTATTATCACACCACTCATTTTTCAGGCAGGAAGCCTGAAAAATACTTCAAAAATACTCTTAATTTAAAACAGGACTGTAACAGAGAGAAGAACTGTAGCTCAAATAAAGTTTTTCTTTTCTAAAATAAAACTCTCTTGCTCCAGCTTCTCCAGCTGTCTTTGCAGAAAACCAAAACCTATATGCATATGGATACTCTCTAGCCAGCCGCTCCAAGTCACATACTGTAAGTGGTTTATGAAAATCTTCCACTCAAGAGAGAAAACAGACTTTGGAAGGCAGGCAAACTTTTACTCAAGATAATGAACTAACTTGTTTCCAAATTCCAAAATAAAGTACTTCATTTCTTGCCTGCAAAATCAATTGTTCCTTATGGAGTATCTGTTGCAGGAAAGGATGCTGTTTGTGTAATATATCTTTTTAGTGGAGGTGATTACTTTGGGTACAAAACATCCCGTACTAACACTGTTCTCAACACTGGGTAATACAGACAGTAGAGCTAATCTTCTGCCATCCAGGAAGAATGGCAGGCTTGTTAAACTTATATCATCATCCCCTATGAAACACAGTAAAAATCACTGTTAGAACTGATAGTTTATTAGATCAAAGGTACCATCAACAATATCAGTTCTTCCTGGTAGTGTTAACAGGAAAATGTTTTACAAGTTCTACCACTGGGCATCCATTTAACTTCCAGCACCAGCTATGCTGTAAAACTGTGCACATAATTTACCTTGCAACCTGTGTGGGGGAAGCATTATCCATACAAAACTTCTCACAGTCTGAAAAAATGCTGTGATTTGCACTGTTCAAATGCCTGAACAGACTTTATGCAATCATCAACAATAGTTTGTATTTTAAAACATGCTAAAGTGTAATACTAGAGGAGAGCAAGCTATTGCTTTAAGATCAGATTTGATAGAATACAAGTAAATGAACAATTACTACATTTGAAACTTGTCCACATCTCATCCATTATTAGGCTTAAGTATTACTAGAGTTTACATTTATCTTTCACATTTTTAGCAATTTCTCCACAAAACACTCCTAATGCTTCCATGGTGTCCATGGTAACGTTTTGCTTACGTGCAGCTTAAATACACATTTATTCCAATTAGGTGAAGCAAACAGAAAACAGCCATTCATAACTCCTCAAGTTACTGTCATCTTTTACATAGCAATCAACAGCCTTCAAACTTTCCAGTTTTAAGTCTGTCACATGCAGTTGATGACAGATAGGTGTGCCAACAAGTTCTCTTTTCTGCATCATGGCAAAACCAATTTAATTACTCCCAATAATATGCACAATATACAAAAAAGTATTTAATAATAATTCCAACAATGTAGATTCAATAACTTACCATGTTTCTTTTCAGTGTAAATGTATTGCTACTACTCTGCAAGGCTTCCTAAAGTTTAATCTACTGTTTTTCTATACTATAAAAAACATTTGCTTAAAATGACATATGCTGTAATGCCTTCTAAAAGACTCACCTCAGACAAAAAAATATGCTCAATAAAATAGGATTCTATGAAGTTGTGCTGGTTTTGCAATATTGTATTGTATTTAATATCAAAACAGAAATGGATGTTGCTTAAAAACTTGCAGCACCTAATTTTTAAAACATTCTGATTTTATGTGCCTGTTTGTTACTTAATTTCTTATGATGCATTTGCCTAGTTTGCAATACTTGTTTTTTCACTGAGAAAGTAGCTGATGAAGGTGTTTGTTATTGTTTTTTACATAAAAACCACTATAGTGAAAAACCACCATAAGCCCTGGGACACCTACCAGCTCCTACTACTCTGCCTATGACATGTTCAGCATGTCATGTCCTTGCCATGCAGCATCACCTGCCACAGGCAGACAAACCTTGTTAATAACGTCACAAATAACTTCCAAAGTTTTCTATGCAGCTGCTGAAAGAATTCAGAGACAACTTCAAGACACACGGTTAAATGTTGAAGCTGTTTTTCCTATTTTGCTCTTCAAAACCCTAAACTAGAAAATCCCTTGTGAGTGAAAAGTCAGAGAAAGGCTACCATCCCTTCTAGGGTTAAAAGATGCTTTTGTAAGATTTTTAGGTCAGATTAACCTTTTGCTCACAATAGGGCCGGTTATTGGTTTTATTTTTTACTGTCTTTAACACAGGTAAAAAAATCAATACGAAGCGAGACAAAGGGCTCTGGAGGCCCTGGCTGCACCAGCTTTTGGTTTGGCTCATACACAATCCTACAACATGCTGAGGCTGGGAAGGATTAGCCTGCTTGTGTTGAGTAAACCGATGATACTCAATAAACAGTTTCTGTTGTAAACCCCTTAGGACGTGCAAAGCCACACTAGTTGGCATTAGACCAGATAAGCTGCCGAACCAGCTGTAATCTCATTTAGACCTGAGCTGATCCTCCTGTCCTTTCATTCCACAGGATCAAAGCAAACCACTGAGGAGGCAGCTGTATTATAGCAGCAGTGCTTGCTGGATGCGGCAAACATTTCATAAATTCCTCTCCTTGAAGCAAGCCTGCACATAATCTACCCAGAGCCAGTTCAATCAATGGATTTCTGAATTCATTAGTCTTATTATTACAGGATAACTGTTTTTCTCCACATAGTGTTGTAGCTGTTGCAAGCCAACTTTGCAAAACAGCTCTTATTGCTGACCATTTCTTTCTGGTAATGTGCCTTTGCATTTTTGCAGCGTCACATGAAAATGATTTAAATCACTTCAATGCAGTATTTTTTTTTAAGACTAGAAATAAAACCAATTCACGAATATTCAAGTAGGAAGCCTTGAAATATAGTACACTCTTTCAGGCATAATTACTGGCTACCTGTTTGAATGCCTCCATGCATCAGTAATAATGACCAATGTTTTCTGAGCTCAAATGATAACAACAAAAGTAGAGATTATATCATTGTACCAGCATAAATAAAGACAAAAAATACAGATGTGAAAGAAGTAATTATAAGAAATAGATTTCTATTTGCCTTTTACTCTTTGTGTTCTCTGGAATTAAAAAGAAGAAATATTTTCATTGTTGAAGAAATGAATAGCACAATTTGGAAAAACCGGAAGACCACAAAAGCAACACGCCTTTTTAAACTAAGCAAAAATTAAAACCAAGGCACTGAATCAAATAAGACTAGAGGGTGCAACATTCGATTTCTGTATCACATTTGGAGCTTTCACTCCAGTTGCAATTATAGATAAAAAATATTATAGTATAACCTTAGAGCTTTAGAAGAACAGAATGTGTAATTCAGAAAATGCATCAACTCATTCATTTCCCACCAGTGTGCAATATAGCACATATTCACAGATAAAGTAAAATTAGATTTTTTTTTTACTTAAAATGGAATAAGGATATTAAAAATATTTTTCAGGCCTTTTAATAATTGCTAATTATTTAATCATTAATGTGAAGACTTAAGTTTTCTGATACAGCTGCACTGGAAAAAAAAATGAATGTAATAAGAATTATGCACCACAGCAGCAAATTTTTTAGGTCATATACAAGTAACATTACTGATTCTTGGATCACTTCTTGAGGAATGAGTAGTGGCCAGAGAAAAAAATTTGGTCTGAAAAATAAGGAAATCCAAGTAACCCTTACAGTTAAGGTAAAAATAGCAGTGTTTGTGACTTACTGTTATTTGCAGGCAGTATAAATATACAGCACATTCATGCACAAACTGAAAAGTCAGGAAGATCCCTCACAGGAAACTGCTCCGAGTTTACAGAGCACAAGACAAAGATCTGTATTATCATCTTTGTAGGCACACCCCACCCTACACTGCACAGATCTATTGAACATCTGTATCTGGCAGCTCATGTTTTTATAAGAGTATAAAAAAAAGTTCTTGTAATAAAAAGATTCTAGGAAGTACAATAAAATCAAAGTTTAAGTCATGCACATGATTTTTACCGGATTACAGAGAGAAGATGTTTAGTATGAAACTTTTTCAAGCACTACAGCACAGATAGGCTAGAGCATGTCATAGGCAGCTGTCAAAGATGAACAAAAAGTATTTGCACCTATCACCTACAGATGTGTAAAAAACTCACCACACATCTCTCCCTCAATCAGGAACCATCTGATGTGCTAGTTAATGATTCCCCTCTCTCCACTTCATTCTTCAGACATAAAGGGGTCCCATTTAACATAATCACTTAATAACAGCAAAGTGATGGGTATCAGAACTCTAATTCTTCTAATATTTGCAAAATCCAGCTCTTTGTAATAATAATAACACCATGATAGCAAACTGTAAAACTGTGTAATTATACTTTAATTGTATTGTGAGGCATGCATTAATCACAAAGTTTAAGTACCAAGGATGGAATTATAATAATTCTGTAAAACAAATTTAAGCTAGCTAAGTAGGTCAGAACCACTAGCATGCAACAGGAGACCTCTGGGAATTTATCAGTTAATGGCTATTTATGTGCAAATGAGTGCCCTCCAACCCTCCCAAATCCTGTGTAGCTGAAGGGTATTTCTGTTAACCAGGAGCATGCTTAACTGCTGAGGCATAAATTAAACCATTTATTGGAATGATTTTAATTCTTCTCTCCCCCCACCCACTCTTACTACGCCCCTCCACCCTCACTAGCAGCACAATTTACAGTATTAATTTACATGGAGATAGGATTGCTGAAGAGTTTTCAGAAATTACTCTGTTTCAAGAAAGAGCAGGAAAAAGAGAGAACAGGGGGGAAAAAAGCGAGAGACAAACTTTTAGTAAGAGACAGCAGCAACGCTACACTTAATCTTCAAACCTTGGCAGGTTGAGCTATTAGAAATTCCACAGGCTCAGTATCACTGCAGTGCAGTGGAAACACTTTCATAATGAACTTTAATGAAATTAAATTCCGTTTTAGAACTTCACAGAATCATAGAACATTTTACATTGGAAAACACCTTTAAGATCATCAAGTCCAAACATGACCCCAGCACTGCCAAGTCCACCAACTAAACCATATCCCCAAATGCCACATCTCCTTTTTTTTTAAATACCTCCTGGGCAGCCTGCTCCAGTGCTTGACAACCCTTTCCACAAAGAATTTTCTCCTAATATCCAATCAAAATTTTCCCTGGTGCAACTTGATGCCATTTTCTTATCTCACATTCTAAATTTGGAGAAGACAATGAAGCTCAAGGGGGACTGCATCCACTGTATTTTCTGTCGTAACATTCAGACTGTACACATATCAAAGATTTTCTTTCAGGAAAGAAAATAACAAAAATTTTTTGACTGCAAGAAAAGAACACCTTCAATTTTTGAGTTTGACTTGGAAAAAGCTAGTAATTTTTCATGTCTTAGGAAAATAGATACCTTTACAAACTACTTGGAATCAAGATGTATTGAATTTTCACTGTGATGTAAAATGGGGATGATTTACAGACAATATAAATGATTTCTCAACACTTATAATCATACCAGTAATTCAGTACAGCAAGGCAAGATAATGTAAGCATAACTTCAAGATTCACTTTTAGGCTTATAATTTCATATGCTTGGGGTTTCTTTTTTTTTTTTTTCCTAAGTGCATGCACACATATTTTTGCAAAGCCTAGGGTCCCAGAACAATAAAACAGCAAAAATCTGATTATCCTAGCATCAATTAACCACAGGTCCCCATTACCCTAAACAGGGTCACATCTCCCCAGTGACTAATAATTATATTGTAAAGTCCCCTGACTGCCTGAATATATTCATTCTCCCTATGATGTTTGGATGATCACGGTTGTGTTACAGTTAATTATTATTTAAGAGATGAAAACAGTACATTACTTCTTATGATGTCATCTTCGCACCTAATACAGAAGTCGACATAAATGTAACACACTGGACAAATACACACAGTTTTTCCTCACCAATACAAGTTGCTGTAGAATACCCTTTAATATAAATAGGTGTGGTGTGAATCAGAGGAATCCCCTGGAGCAAATCTTTAGCAGGTCTAAAATATTTTTAATAGGCAGATACGTGGAACGTTTACTGAAGTATTTCCAAAGGCACATCTCCAATAGCTAAACAATATATTCCCGTCCAGAAAAACGAAAGAATATCAGTGAAAATATTCAGTTTTATTCTCGCGGTTGACTTTTTGTAAGGAAAACAAGACTGCAAAAAGCAGTAGAAGGAAACCTCATTGTCCTGGCAAGCACACGTGTACTTGGCTGTTCTTCCCTTGTCCTGGCCCTCAGTAAAGGTTGACACATCCCTGGCAGCAGGATGCTCCTGCTGGGTGCATAATGGCTGCTGTGGCTGCCTGTGCAGCCCCTGCACTACCACAGAGAATCAGGAGCTTTCTGCCTCTTAACAGCTTTGCAAGCACGCACATTAAACCAGACACTTCATACAAGTCTCTGATAACAGCCAGAAATTAATGAAGGAACAGAACTATCTGACCAAAAATAAGTTCACTCCTGTATTTTTAGAAGCATTCGCAGCACATCTGCATTACCAGAGCCTGTGACAAGCCCGTGGTTACCTCCCCCTTCCCTACAGTGAGGGGCTGCAGCCTGGATTATGTCTGTACCTTACAGCCCTTGGCAGGGGCTCAGTATTGCCCTCAGGCTTTAATTAACCCCGATTAGAGATAAACAGAGCCTTCTGGTTGTGAAAGAGGAAATAGACAGTACCTTCACCTTATCAGACAAGTAACTTAACCACAAACTATTTTACCTTTCTCTAGTCCACCCAGAAACAGAAATGTTAGGAAGAGGCTCCCACAAGACCCTGAGATGATGCACAATGAACATGCTGCAGAGTCTGTTTTCCTCTTTCCAATTTGTTTTTAGGGAGGATATACATGATGGCCTACTATTTTGGGCTCATTTCCCATTAGACACATTTTCACTGTCCCTCAGTGCCACTGTAAAGAAAGCTGGAGCATTTGGCCACTGGCAATTAGTGCCACTTGGACTTGCTCCAATCCAAATCAAACATCGCAATGCACATCTACATGCCCTGTATCAATGCTGAAAAAAGCACTTGCAAAGTGATTTTCTAGACAGATTTCAAGACTCAAACACAAAACCACCGAAATCCCATCACCCTTTTCAGCAGGGCCACTGTCCACTACACACAGTAGAAGGCACACTCCCACCCCAGAAATTCCAAGAACAAGTAGGCTACAGTAGCACCAAACAGGTTCAATTTTTCTCCCCCAGCAGAACAGGGGAATTTTAAAAAAGCTCTAAAAAAGAAAATAAGTTAGATTTCACAGATTTTTCTTGATGCCTGCAAGAGTGCTACATTTGCAGCCTACTCTAAATAATGACTTTAAACTTCTGTCCAAAATTAACGAATTCTGTCTTCACTAGCATGAAGAACAGTAGAAAACCTGTAACATCCTTTTACATACTGGGTAACTTCTAGCATGTCTCCCCTCAACTCTTTCTTGCTGTAATCACTTCCATCAAACTTATACAAACTGCCTACTCTAGTCATTCATTTCTGTGACTGGGATCTCCAATTTTCAATTTATTAATAAATATTTATAAAATTACATATCCAGAACTGCATACAGAACACTGCAGCTAAAGACAGAATAAGCAGCTCTTCTCACCTCCAGGAGTTTTATTAACACACTTCAAAACAGTATTTAGTTTTTTTGTTTTTTCTCCATAAAGCAGTCATATTTGGTCCTGCTTTGTAATATCATACAGGCTGTGTGCATTAAAAAAGTCACTGTTATAGGTTAGCAAATAGATTTCAGTCAAATTTCAGATTTTCTTGCAGATATTATGGTCTTAGAAATTCACATAAATAAACATCCTGTAAACCAAGGTGAAAACATAACTACCAGGTTCACTTCCCACTCCTTGTAAGATACAAGGGAACCCACTTTACAAACAATTCCAATTCACAAACAATTCCAGTTTTTCACCCTGCACTAGGCAGCAACTATGCTAGTGCAGGGACAATACTGGACCTTGCAGGAATCTGTGCTGAGCAGGCAGCAGGGTCTACAAGCAAGGGCAGACATGGGGTAACAGCAATGGCAGCTACTTGACTTCAACCAACCCTAGATGTGGAGATCCCCTGTTTCTCTCATCTCCCCATACTTAGACAATATGGCTCCAAGTCCAGCATTCTATATTATATTTCTACATGTTCTTCCTAATTTCAGTACTTGGCCTTCACTATTTCCTCTTATTGATAGTAATTTGTTTCAAAATATCAAAGTAACTTTAAATTCTGGTTTTGTTTTTCCATTTGAACACAGAAAAATACACTCTAATTTCTGGCAAGATACAAACTCAAACCCTACATTTTTTTTCATCTAATACAACTACTTGTGCTGAACAGTCCTTCCTTTTCAGTGATCTGAACAAATGCCATTAAATAGTGATCATACTAAGATTACACAAGTAACACTGAAGCCTTACCCTAATGATGATTTTTATGACAATTTTGTCTCTCATTTCCATAGACTCACACCATTTTACAGAAAAACTGTTTGGACTTTTAAGGCTGCTGTTTTCTTTTTTCTGCTTAGGATACCCAGGAATGAGTACACTAGAAGTTGTTTATGTCCAAGAAGAAATTCAATCAGAAGCAAAAGCATCCTAGGGGATGAAGAATCAAACAGTATATACCCAGAAAACAGAAAAACACTAAAGAGTAAATGGAAAACACAATGTATTGAGATTCATTCCTTCTCCTCACTTGGTCATTGCTTTCAAGAGAACATACCAACTGTTTTTGCTGATTAGACAGTCCCAGAAGTTAGTAGCAAGAGTTGATGCTGATAGGTTACATCTATCAGTAACAGAATCTGAGAACATCTGGAAAAAATGACGCAAGTGGCTATTTCTCATCACTGTAGCTATTAACCAGTTTCCAAAGTATGAGTGATGGTGGGGGGGAACAAAACCCAAAAGCTTGTTCTACTGAACCACTGAATTGAATCTTTCAGAACTGCACAAAATGCTTCAATCTGTGTTGTGTTCAGCATCCAGCAGGTGCTTTCCTTGCTCTTCATTTTCCTCCATTAAGACAAGCACATTTATCTGTTTGGTTAGCATAAGGATTCTCCTTGGAGTTGGTTCAGATTTTTTCCTCCACTTTAAAGGTCAACTTTCTTTAAAACACATAGGCACAAATTAATTCTCCTCTCCAAAGGTATCAACTCCCATCTCAGGGGCTAGCAATGGAGACAAGAGCGCAAAGGGAAATATTCTGGGTGAAGCAGAGCCAGATGTGTCTGGTTCAGTGCACATAATTGACTCGTCTAAACATTCTTGACACATCCAAGACAGGGGTTTGCCGTTGTCCCAAAATGTACGCTCGCTGTTTAATCAGCCAGGTTTGTGATTCTCTGCCCGGAGCCCAGAATCCGAGCTGGGCACTGGGGCAGGCAGGGCGGCCGACAGGCAGCTCCCCGCGGCTCCCTCCATCCTCCCGCGCAGGCTGTCAGTAGGAGGCAGCATCGGCTCTGCCAGCAGCAGCTCCGCACCGCAAAGTACTTGGGAGCGGGCTTCATTCTTCTGTCATTATATAAGCAAGATGACACTGTTCTCTAATCCAGCCAAAGCTGATAAGTACCATCAACCTGTCACTTCCTACATTTCAAATTCTAACACTGCAGCATCAAAGAGTTTTTACATTTCGATTTCTTTTGCTGGCAGCGGTCGGTAGCCTCTCATTCTCCCACGGTGTTCTAATGCAGCATTTGCACACCGGGGTTACTCCCAGCCTGAATAGCAGGTCATCCCCTACTCACTGAGCTCATCTGCGGCCCATGTGCTAGGCAATTTAGATCCAATCAGCCCTTATTTAGCTCAAGAGTAATGAGCAGCATAGTGACACAGACTTAAGCCTGACCCTCAGGACACTGCTCATCAAGCAGTAAAACTGTGACAAAATCATTCATCTTCCACCCGCTGGCAAGAAATAATACTCGCACTCACTGTATTACTTTTTCAAGACATAGAAAAAAAAAAAAGGTCCTGAATTTTCATGATGTGAGACATTAATTTGCAGAAAGCTGAATTCCCTTAAACCCCCCTGTTGCTATGAGCTCACCAGGGGGAAATAGGCCTTAGGAGACTGAAATGGAATAAAGAAAATTGCTTCAGCTTTCTGTTCATTTTAAATAAGCCTTAAATCTGACATGAGATATCCTAAAGAGAGAAGAAATATAGATCTTGTAAGGTAACGAAGAAACAATCAAAATTAAGAGATTAGAAGGCTACTTGCATATAATGATTTTATTGGCAAAAATATTTCTTTTGTTTAACAACCACAACAAAAAACCCACTCCATATGAAAAGCCATTCTCACACCTCATGTGAGGAATAAAAGGAAAACCGAGAGGAAAGTTAATTTAGGGAAAATAGTTTCAGAAGTGAGACACATCAGAAAACAAATCTGTGCTTTATGTCCTTCAGGGAGCATATTTCTCTAAACAACTGCAGGGTCCCAAGCAGCAGGTTCTTAGTACATCTGGATATGATTTTACTCTTTTTTTCATGGATTTACTCTTTCACAACAGAAATCTTGTACTACTGTCAGATAGGCTACAGAAAGCTTATGTGGATTAATTTTTGGAAAATAAAATGGATACAAGGGAACACAAAAAGTGTTTCCATCTGTAGCACAGGGGATTGAACTGTATATATTCATGATTCATGTCTGAGTACTAGACTTGAGTGAGTTTCTTTAGCTTTGGGTGTCTATCAAGCCTGACTTTTTTTGGGCACCAACCATTAGAAGGTTTTTTGATAGCTTTTAATGTTTCAGTTTTCTCCAAAGTGATTCTAGAATAGAACAGTAGAACGGAATATTGCAGTAAAAAGGGATGTACAATGACCAGATATCTATTCCAACTACCTCAGTAATTCAGAGCTGATGAAGAGCTAAAGCAAATTATTAAGGGAATTGTCCCATTGCCTCTTAAACATTGACAGGCTTGGGGTAACAACTGCTTCTCTAGAAGTTAGTTCCAGTGCTTGACCATTCTCTCAGTAAAGGAATGCTTCCTAATGTCCAGTCTAAGCCTCTGGTGCAGAGCTTTGAACCATTGGCACACGTCCTATTAGTGAAAGCGTAGCAGCTTCCTCTCCACTTCTCCTTCTGAGGAATCTGTAGAGGGCAGTGGGGTCATGCCTCAGCCTCCTTTTCTCCAAACCAGACAAGCCCCAAATCCTCAGCCACTCCCCATAGGACATGTGTCTTCCAGTCATGTTGCTCTCCATCTAAGGCAGATGCTCTCTATTACATCCTAAACATCAATGTGAAGTTCATGTTAATCAATTGCTCTCAACTTTCACGTGTCCACCTACTGATTCAAGAAAATGGGCACTGAAAAGGGGAAGTGAATATTCTTGTAAACCTGAACCAACCACAGACATATACAGGAATTTTCTATATTTGGTACACATTTCTGGTGTATGCTGTTGTCTCATTTCATTCCTTTACACAGTCTCAGGGCAGAGAAGAAACAATCAAAACACACATTAGGTTTAGGTAGTCAACTCTGAAGATCAGAAGACAAGGGACAAATTTGTAAAAGATTATTTTAGTCTCCAATAAAAACCTGAAAAAAACCCTCAAATCCCACAAAGTAAGAAAAGAAAATTCAGTGTTAATTACCAGAGCCACACCTCAAGGCAACAACTGTAGCTAAGAACACACACTGTATTCCCCAGAAGGTGGTAACAGATTATTTTTAAGGATTTAGGCATAGTAAACCTCTCAAAATGCTGCTATATTCTAAGGCAGTGCTTGCTTCTCACACATTAGAGCATTTAGAGACTAGATTTTCATTACAAACATTTTAACACTAGTTTTGTTAATGGAATACCTGAACTTCAAAAAAAACAGTAAAAATTCTTTAAAAGATAGGTCAAGTTAGCATAGCAAGGCATGCTTGCTCCCCAAGCATAAGATATTTGGTGTAAACTGAAAAAGGAAGGATTTCTTTCCTTTTTTTCACACCAGTGGACAGTTCACAGCAACTTTTAGTGGTCATTCATTAAGCCTGGGAGATCTTGGAGCCAAACTAACATCTTCTGACTCTCAGTTCAGCAGCTTAGTCACAGAGTTGCCTTATGTGCTTATCAGGACATCACAGCTGGGAGCTCTAAATATCCTCACAGGATGGGATGGGTAAGCAAAGATTCATGATCTTCCAAACTCTTCTGAATACAGTTTTCAGAAGCTCAACATCAGAAAAAAGATTTTACAAAGACTAACACTATAACCCCTGAGGGAGAAGAAAAGAAGGAGGGAGAACCTTTCTATTCTCCTCCTGAGCTTATCTACTGACTTACACAGTAACAGAGAGGGGGAGAGATGCTTCTGTTGGTCTCGAAAAAGCTTCCTGCAGGCTGTTTTGATGGCAAGTATAACTCAAAAAAAAATTACAAATGACTGTACATTTCCATAGTAAAGATATACTGGATAATCCATTCCTATTGTGGTCTCTCTCACAACCTCGAGGCTAAACACACTAAAACAGATAGAAACATCCAGTTCTGTTACCTGTGGCCCAATTATTAATGCAACTTTCTAGTAGAGACACGTTTACTTGGTCAATATTGCTGTAAGAGCTTATGAAATTTACACACTGAAATTTTCAAAAATTAGCAAAAGCAGTATAAATGGGCACAAATGCACAAGAAGAATTTTCAAAGTAAAATTACCATTAATTATGGTGTTAGGTTAGTGGTACTTCTTATTTCTCCTATGGGAATCAGTACCAAGTCTCCCTGATCTTGGCAAAGATGTTTGGAGCACAGCAGGGATTTTACACCTGGACATATACTCACATTTTATAGTCCTGCAACTCTGTGCTAAAACTCAACAAAACCCTAATGCCAGGGTAATAATAAGAGAAAGCTCATGTCAAAGCAATACCCCATTACAATACAAGATATTTTAGCATGTTTCAAATACTTATTTTGAGAATAACATATTGCACTGCCAGCACCTACAGCCAATTTCTCTAAGTCTTCTATCCATTTTTGCAGCAAGTTCTGCCAAATCTATTTAATGCCTGTACTTTTATTAACCTAGGGCTTCTTTTTGTGCCATGAGGCACTCAGATGACAGACAGATAGTGCTAGAGATTTGGAACAAATGAAAGCACATACAGACAAACATCCTGCATTTACCTTTCAGTAAAAAAAAAAGGGAAATAAAAATAAAACAAAACATTCAGGATTTTAAACCATTGTTTAAAAACAGAAAAAGAAAAAAAATGGAAAAAATTATGTCTGAGATAGAAGCAGAATAAGTATACATAGGAAGGAAGCACTTCACATTTTGATTTAGGGGCTTTCTTGATTATTTACTGTTTATTTTACATGCTTTTTAAAAGGAGACGGTATTAAAATACAATCTTACACTTCACAGTGAATCTTACTATGAAGATCAAATACTTGCAAGTGCCAGCAAGTAGCATCTTGATTCCAATTACCCACTCACCATGTATCAAAAACTGATAAAAATGAGTTCTCCTGCCAAGACATAGTTCTATTTAAATATATGGATCCCAAAATAATCATAATGGTAATAACCAATAAAAAAGTGGTTTAAGAAACCTTATTTAAATTAGTTTAACCATAGGTAAATGCAACAATCAAAGGCTACCAGTGCTTTTCTAGCTGACAAGAAAAATATAAGAAAAAGCTGGAAAGGGTTATTTTAAAACACTGTAGTGTAAAAACAGTGAAGGTGGGGGTCTCTTGTCAGATGTCTTTTAAGAAAAAAGAAAGAAAGAAAACAAGAGCACTTTCAAATCCTTGTTTGCTGACTTTTAGCCCAGAGCAAGTTTTCACT
The DNA here is from genome assembly GCA_013389925.1 of Aegithalos caudatus. Taxonomy (NCBI): domain Eukaryota; kingdom Metazoa; phylum Chordata; class Aves; order Passeriformes; family Aegithalidae; genus Aegithalos; species Aegithalos caudatus. The sequence continues at coordinate 12,196 of WEIU01017017.1, read as the reverse complement.
GCTATGTTACAAACCCTTGAAAATAAGGGTTTAATGGAGATGCTGACAGACCCTTAACCACAGCAGCATGAATAGCTGTAATTAAAGAAGAGCTTTTGGCTACACCTCACTCTGACAATGAAAGACTAGAATTTTTAGAGTATCCTCAAATAAAAACAACTGGGAAACCTGGAATAAGATTCCAGCAATCCAACAAGATATGTTAAAAGGGACTGCTAAAACTATTTGACATTTTAAGCTTTAAATATTGAGGTACTTAGTTAACACAACCAAGTCAGTATTTTCATAATGCTACTTAATCAGCAGTAAGAAATGCTCCTGTGAGCCATCATCTGGGGTTAGCAGAAACTAACACATGAAGTTATTATTTCCTAACAACCTAGAGGGAGCTGCTTGTCTCTTTAATCAATGATCTCACTTCCTACCTCTAAATTCCCTGTCATTCAGTTATAAATTTATTAAGAGCGCAGTATACAGAAAAATTACATTTATGAAAGTTCTACTATCTTATATCAGTCTGGGTTTTAAAAACAAGCATTTCTTCCTTTTCTGAGCTTGAAAATAGACCAGGCCTCATCAGTCTGGTCACTTCAGTAACACTTTAGCACCTGGCTAGCACAAAGTCATCCATATCTTCTGAACCAAAAAGATGGTGTTACTGTTGTTTTATTTGCATGGAAGAGAGGACTGACTGTTTTCAGTAAGTCTGTCCAAGCAGGAATATCACTAACTTTTTCCTGTTCATTACAGCCTGAAGATCAAAGTGTTTTATAAGTGTGAAGGAATTTAGTTCCTCTGGAGATGGGATAAATAGGCTGGTAACAGTAACCAAATGTATAAATACAGAAACTGAAATAAAGAACTGTTAAAAGCAAGACTCTCAAAATCTCTCTCATACCAATTACCCTTTGAGCATGTTGGTAATTCAAGTATTTCAGCAGAACTACTTTTTTTAAAAAACATACTAATACTGTCCTGTACCTTGTCTGTGATGACCTGAGAAGTCTAGATTGAACTTCCATGCCCTCTTCTCTGTGTTACAAGAGAGCCACATAACCCCCAGTCCTGGAAAGCTTAAAAATAATGCCAAGTTATAAAATAGGCAATTTTTTCCACCAGTCTCAAATTTATCCCTATGTCATCTTTAAAAACAACACAACAAATGCTGTGTATTAGCTAATAGAGAAAATGTCAAAGTATATTTGAAGTCTCCAATTTATTCCAGGAAATACATTCAGTTGAACTGAAATAATAAATAATAAATCAACTAAACTTACTTTTGTGCTTCATCTTTTTTCAAAAGACTGCCTGAAAAACAGTTGTCTTTGGATCTATAAGCTATTGACAGCTGCAGTCAAACTACTAGACAATAACAAAGAACCTAGTTAAAGAGAGATCTTGCATATGGGCCTCGGTATTCCTATTATGCACTCTTCCACAGCTCTTTACACATATTTCAGTCTTGCACATTTGAAGTAATGGCAGATCAATAGCTGCCTCTTAATATCTTATGAAAAAAAAAGCAGTTTGGGCTTCAAACTGGAGGACTGCTTCTCAAAGGCATCAGCAGACAAAAAAATATGCTTATTGAAGGGCACTGTGGATGTTGAAAAATGAACTAGTACATCAAAGCAAAACTGCTTGAAAGTGGTAAAATATGATTTCCTTCTTTCCTATCGAACCCCAGACAAGTATTTATATCTCCATAACTCTTGTATTTGAATGCAACCTTGGTAAAAGTGAAAAAAAATAGAATGCAAAGTCTGAAAAACAGAATACATTCAATGAAGAAACAAAACAAAAAAAACACCACATCCCCCAATTAATGTAATTAACATAGACAATAATTTCCAAGTTTCCTGTACCAAAGAAAAGATGATATTGTCTGAAATAGAAGCAACTGAATGACTTTCTAAAGAGACACTAATTTATAACAAAATGTCAGGATGCCAAACCTCATCTCCTGAAATAGTAAGGAAACATTTCAAAGATTCTATATGCACTGAAGTATTGGTGGATTTTTAAATTTAACGTATTCACAGCCCTTCAGAGATTTCTCTTTTCATTTACTCAATTTCAGTTAAAAAAAAAATTAACATGAACTACAGTTTAACTCTAAAACAAAATGCTAGTCTATATCCACAACTTAACTAAATAACTTACCGAAGTCTGGCTAGAACAACCTGAAGAAAATTTAGGACCATGCTCAGTTCAGCTCCTCGACATGCAGGCAGCAGCATAGTAAAGCCATCATTTAGCAACTTTTCCTCAGAAAGGCTCAAGTAGCAGCTGGTCTCAAACACTTCCTGAACACCATCAATGTAGGTTGACAGCAGAGTCCAGAGATTTTGTCTCTTTGTGTAGTCATTTTTGCTTACTAAAAACTCCTTTGCCTTCTCACAGAAAGCATTTGAGATTTTCTCAGCCAGGGCACTAATGTCCATATTCTTCTCAACATAAATTAAAAGGAAAGCAAAATGACCTCTCCAGATGAGAGCTCTCCGAGATGTGGTGATGGAGGATGGAGTCAGGAAATCCAAAAGATCCAACACCCGAGTCACTATATCTTCTGTCTCCACAACAATTGCCAGCATGAGGAACAGGTTAAAAAAGTTCTGCAGCCCCACTTCTGTCAACTCCTGCATTCTTTTCCGATGGAACTTGGAATAAATTCTACATTAGAAAAACAAACAAAAAAAAAACAGGTAACAGAAAGTTTCTTAAAGTATGCAATTTTCTATCTTCTTGAGTGAGACTAAAACTCCATTTTCATGGTTTTAGGTTATGGTTATCTGCTTCCAGTAATCCTTAAATTTTAAATACTTTTTTTTTTTTCTCATTACTCTTATGGCTACTGGAAGAAACATGCTCTTTCAATTTCTGCTTTTGATTTAAAGCACAAATTGTTTCCAGTCGGAGGTGCAGCTCAACCCTTCCCCTTTATCTAAGCTCTAGTTCCAAGCTGAGCACAGTGTTGTGAGAAGACTCTCTACTCTGTGATGAATGTCTTCCATACTGTGCCTTCAAATCAATCAAGTTAGCCTATGAGGGCTCCTAGGAAAGGAAGTTGTCAAGTGGCATTTCTTTGCAACAGCAAACCATTCCTGTACACCAACTTCTTCCCTGGAAACTTCATTTCTACATGGAAATCAGCTACTGGTTTCTGCTGCTATGTTACAGTGCTGCAGCTGCAGTGATCAAGGTCTCACCTACCAAACCATCACTGCAGTAAAAGGAAGATTTCTGATGGAAAATTCCTTTTCTCCACAGTGCTTTGCCAAAGTCTGTGTCAACTTGTGCTGCACACCTACAATATGGACAGGTTTGAAAGAAAGCAGAGAAACTGTGGCATTTGGACAAGAAACTTCTCTCCAGGCAGGAGGATGCTAAGAAACTTTATCTGCATTGCTTACAGGACAATGCTCAAGTCATACACAGCTGATGGTGACAAGCACTGTGTCTTTGAAACTTTAAAGTGGTGGACAAAAAGGAAAAAGAGATCGTTTCTGGGACCTTTGCTTGGATTTATTTAAAAATCACCATTCCTACAACAGAGGAGTAAGATGAAAGTGGCGTAACTTTTTGATTTTTATGTTTAAAACTTTGGGTATATCCTTCACCTTTAATTTAAAATGAGTTCCACCTATAGTAGTTAAACATCCATAAGTGCTGTATTCCTAGTCTGTCACCTGGAAAATAGTTGGAAGTGATGTTGAGGTTATCAAATCTAGCCACCAAAAATTACAGCAAATCCAATTAATGTTGTTTAGTAGTAAATCACTGCTGACAGGCATTTATGTTTTTCATGCGTCAATTAATGCTTGGTTAGCTGCTGAAAACAGAGTTCATTCCAAAATCATAGCTTTAGGCTGTAAATTTTGCTACTTGTGTAATTGATTTTTTCAAGGTAGAAATGAAGAAAACAGGTTGAGCAGACTGATGCACTGTGTGTTGTGTGTTATTATTCCCCCTCTTAAATTAGGGAAAGTAACAAGCTATGAGCACAAAAATGTAAGTATAATTTCATTTCAGTAAAAACAGAGTAGGCTAATTAATTTTTTCTTTAAGTCAGATACTGATACAGAATTCAACAACATAATTGTTTCTACACAGTTGCAGAGATTTATAAACCCAAACTTTAGTGACTCTATAGACATGAGGCATAGTGTTCTTTTCTAATAGCCAAGATAACCCTTCTTTCTGGAAAAAAATGGAAGAAAAACACCACGACTTTGTAAGGTGTGTCTACACATGGGCATTTTTTAAATGTTAATTACTTGCATGCATGAAGATCTTACTAATGCTTAATAAAGTTTTAATTATATTAATATTTAATAAAATCCTTTTTTAAAAACTAAAACCCAAAATCATTACTGTTTTCTCTGTCTGGTGAACAAAATTTAACAAGTTTGTACTAATCATTACAAGTGCTATCTCACTACTATAAGAAAAGTCTCACAGATTTAGTAAGCATCTAAAACATCAAGACTTTAATTTAGAGCATATATATTTTATTTTTATATAGCATAACTGACTGTACTTAATTAGTATGTTTCAAAGTTAAGTGAAAAAATCCTTACAAAAATACTATGAGAAATTTGAAAACCACTGAAAAGAAATAAAATATTTAAATTAAAATGCAGGTCTAGCAAGTGTCAGTCTGCATGTTCTTGAACAACACATGGCTTACATGCAGCTCAAACACAATTTCTGTGCTTTAAATTACATTATCTGTCTGGCAACTGGGCTGTACCACTGCACTAGTTGCCAGTCTACCAAATTCCTGGCCAGTGGGACGAGGTAAATCATCCCATGCTATGGATGCCAAGGTGATTCTTGGACCCTGTTACAGCCTCAGCTGGCAACAGAAACTTCAGGGAACAACTGCTTTGTTCAAATTATGAGTCACCCTGGAGCCCTCACCCCCTTTACTTTGTCATGAGCAGAGTGCCCTCTGCCTCGCATGAGGCTGGAAGGGCCTCTGACCCACTACACTTGTAACAAAATGAGACAAACTAAACAGCATCCATACCGTCCTTTAATTTGTTTCCAAGGATGCACACCATTGTTTTCTTCTTTCATAATCTGTGCCAAAATGCTGAGGAAGATGAAGTAACTGTTGCTGTAGTTGTATAGAGATGGGATCTGTTGTTCACAGCAGCAGCGTTTCACCAACTCAAGCATTGACAAAGAAGTCTTACTAACATTTGCCAGATCCTTCAGACCAAGCCAAGGAACAGTAAAGCAGCTGTTCTAAAAGAATAGATGAAAACAGAAAATTTTATAAATAACAATAATTGCCAAGATTACAAAGGCAGCGAGATGCACTCACTCACAGGAACAAAAGGATATGTTCCTACCACAGCTAAAACAAAAATGCATTGTAACTGTGTGAAAAATATTTTTACAAGACCTTAAACTGAGTAGTCCTGATGAAAATAAGACTTAAAATATACTATCATATTCCATGATTTCATAATGGAATGGATCATAACAAATTTAAACATGACTAAACAAACATAGCAAATTTAAGGATACTGCCATTGATTAGGCAGTTTTACAGTATAGCAATCAAAATTGGCTACAGGAAAATCAGAATTAATCGGCAAAAATCAAGGACTGTCTACATGCAATTCTACATTTTTATATATTCATCTACTTACCAGATTCTTGCTGTAATAATCCCAGAGTATGGTGACAATAGAGAGGTTCAAATCCCAAAAACTACACAAAGTCAAACAGCACTGAAGATGCATTCGTAACTGTTCCTCTAACACACCAGCCTTGAAAAGGAAGTAAGAAATTAATTGTAGGATACATAAAACCACTATTAGCAGACTATTCAAAGTAATTGTCTAATATAAAAAAATATTTTTAATTATATACTGTTGAGTAAATGCATCTGCTAATACAAGGAATGAACTCACAAGTTGACAATTACACCCTGCAAACCAGCCAGTGCTGGTTGATCCCAGAATCACAGAATCTCAGAGTCATTTAGGCTGGAAAAGACTTCTGAAAAGGTTCATAGGAAAGAAAATAGGAAATACCAAACAGTTTGAACACAGTGAAGCATTCAGATTGTAATTGTGGGATAATGAAAGTTCAATTCTCATTCAGCTTTTGTTAACAAAACTGAACTTTCATAGGAGGTAGGATATTAAGAGCTTCACGCTCTAAGATAACGTATGTGTTTAATCCAGCCTATTTTAGGCATCTACTTTAGGATGATAATTCTTATAAGGGTTTTATTATCTCCACTGCTTGCAGAAGTGGTTTAATGGACCAACTTGTGTGCAGCTGTCTTAAGAGTAGACTCTTACACATGTGAGTGTAACACCTCTACCCTATGGCAGGGGTGTGGGAAGTAGATGATCCCAAACCAAACCATTCCATGATGCTATGACTTACTCACAGTGCTACTTCTTATGACTTGCTATGTCTTGGAGTGGTTTTTCTTCCTGTTTTCAATGCCACACAAATGAGTCTCACTCATTAACTTGTCTCTACCTGGCTATACATTCATGTGGAGAACTTGACTTGCTACACTGTATCACAACACTGCAATTACACAATCACCTACAATAACTTCTAACTATGTTTGCCTTCTCATGAACAATTAATGAGGGGCATATGGCTTCTAAAGTGATACGTTCCTGAAACAAATTGAAAAGACATTTTCAGCAGTCATAGAAAATTATATATTCAAGACATTATGTGTAAGATACAAAACCCAATGAAATACAAAAGTAACTTTCCAGTAAAGACTCATTAAAGATATCCAGAATAGTAATTCAAATGTAATAAAAATGCCTACAAATGAAAGGTATACTCAAGTTTTTTTTTAATATATGACATAACTATTAATTCAATAGATTTCCTAAAAAAATAACTGTCTTGCAAAAAAAAAAAAAAAAACCAAAACCAAAACCAAAACAAGGGACATTACAGCTGTGGGTTTGTTTTGTTTTCATTATTTTTGTTTGTTTGGGTTTGTTTTTGTTTTGTTTTGTTGGTTTTTTTTTAATGAATAAAAGCCAGAGTCTTGATGTAAAAGAGAAAAACCTGCAGCTGAACATACCTATTTCTCTAGAGGGATCTACCCAGTTACAAGGATACAAA